>JAJEJO010002932.1:19681-40963 GCA_020662805.1 Glaucomys volans | reverse complement strand
GCCAGAATTTCTGAAGTTGAGCAGATGAGGAGTAGATCCCATACCCAGGAAGACTCAGTCTTGGATCCAGAGGGAAGGTTCTAGAGAATATAGACAGAAATTCAAGATTCAAGGGTGGTAGAATTTGATGATAAAAGGGTGTGGCAGTTCTGTTGATAGGGTATATTTTTCACAGTGAAATAAGAAGCAGATCCTTAATTGATAGGAGGACAAGGAATATTAGCTGTTCAAGTGGGGAGAATGAAACCATTGTTATAGAGACTGGAAAAGTGACACCACTGGGAAGCCTGAGGGGACAGCAGGGCTGGCACAAGAGCTTTGCCCATTTGAGGCCTGTCATTAGTCAGGTGTCTGTTTCCTTCCACCATGTACTTTTCTTGTGCTTCACAGAATGTTACTACCTCGCTGTATAGATAAAGAAACTAAAACAGAGAAATGAAATACTTTGCCCAAGTCTACAGGAAGTGAGGAAATCCAAACTCCCTGGTGAGCTGGCTGCTCCTGCCACCCTGGACCCCAGCACTGACGTGTGGCAGTTCTGGCCTCCCTCCAGCCAGCGGGCTTCAGGGGGCATCAGACTGCAGAGCAGAGGGGAAGAGCTCTGAAATCCCAGCTGTTTGTCTGTCTACTTCCCACAACTCAATAGCTCATCTTGGTCACTTTCTATGTACTTTGTAATTGAGATGAAGACAAAAAACTAACTGCAGCATATTTTTCAAAAGGAAAAAACAAGCCAGGTGTGGTGGCACACACCTGTAATCCCAGCACTTGGGAGGCTGAGGAAGGAGGATCGCGAGTTCAAAGCCAGCCTCAGCAACTTAACGAGGCCCTAAGCAACTCAGTGAGACCCTGTCTCTAAATAAAATACAAAATAGGGCTGGGGATGTGGCTCAGTAGTGGAGTGCCCCTGGGTTCAATCCCCAGTACCAAAAAAAAAAACAGGAAAAACACTTATATTTAAAATCATGATGCTTTATTTCTCTGCCTTTATTGGGAAGAGAAAAACTTGCCTTAATAAACATCCAGAAACAGGATTTCATAACTGTTTTGTGGAAATAATTCCTGAAATGTTTTCTGAAGATATAATATGTCTCGAAAAGATTATACATTGAGGCTCTAATATAGCCCTATAATATTATAGAAAATATTATGACATCCTCCCTTTACTGCAGAGTCTTAGAATTTTTAATAGCTCTACATGGTGTTGAGACATTTTTGACTACACATGAAATGTTTCCTGGACATTGCTAATGATTTAGCTGCTTCTTCCACATACCAAACAATTAATATTTAGTTTAAATTCCAACAACGGCCTTCTTTCTTCTTGTTCCCAATTCATTGCTATAACTTTAAAAGAACTGGAAAATAATGCATGAGTTTACATCCTGGAGTCATGAAGTAACCAGAGATTACAAAAGAAATAAATATACTTTTCATAACCCCAAAATAATCCCATTATTATCTGTTTAATCTCCTCATTTGATGATAACTGATGCTTCCAGAAGTCTGATCTGAGTATTTGTGCAATAGATGAACCATATTAACCAAATGTTACCTGGTTGAAGGCCATAAAGGCTTATTTTAAAGAACTGGGAAGAATGATTTGTAAAATTGAAAGCCTTCTTTCTCCTAATCCAAGTTGGTCTATGTTTTCCTGCCCAGTCCAGCAGGATCAATGCACATAAAGACATAGAAGCCTCTGGGAGATAGGCTCTATTACCTTTGACACCTTCTCCTGACCCACCTTGTCCCCAGAGCAGCCCTAGGTTCAGAGTAGCCAAAGAAAAAGCCCATTGAAGTAAATCACAACTAAGAGTTTAGAGGAAGAATTTACCTACCAAGAAACACGTGGTTCTCTCTCCAGTGCCAATCCATGAAAGTAGAATGTGGCATATCTGCATAACTTTGGTTTTTAGTAGCCACAATTTTTAAAGTAAAAAGAAACAGGTGACATTTATTTTAGTAATACAAATTATTCAACCAATGTTTCTTGCATATAAAAATATTTTTAAAAAGATAGTTCCTTTTTCATATTAAGCCCACCTCAGTCAAGTGGACTCATGATTCAAGCCCAGATTAAGAAATGCTGGACGTGTAACAAGCCAGTCCTATGAGCAGAATTATTCTCAAGCTTCGAATGTTCTTCTTTTTGATAGGCTGAAATTGTGTCTTGGATTTAATTCTGATTGATACTATCACTGATGAAACATTTCTATTGGTTAACTGTTTAAATAACACACCACTTCTTTTTTCACTGAGTTGCTCATAAATTGCCTTACCTTTGCAATTGTAAGCTTAACTATTGTTACATATCTTGGCATCATCAGTCTTCATTTTCATTCTGCACCAAAGGCTAACCTTCCAGCTCTTTCCATCTAATCTGAGCTTCATACTTCCTCCACAGAGCGGTATTTCTCTTTTCTTTTCTTTTCTTTTCTTTTTTAGACAGGGTCTCACTAAGTTGCAGAGGCTGGCCCCGATCTTGTGATCCTCCTCTCTCAGCCTCCCCAGTAGCTGGGATTACAGGCATGCACCACCATATCCTGCCACAGAGTAGAATTTCTAAAAAGTAACTTTGATCATTGACCAACTACTCAAGGATTATAGAGAAAATATAAAGCCCCTCATGATTTGACTTCTGTGTACCTTGTTTCATTTCCTTCCACTCTCACTTTTTATACTTCATTCTAAAATTTGCAGATTTCATGAGTTCCCTTCACACCTTAGAACATGTTGTTCCTTCTACCTGAAATCATCTTTCCCCTTCACCTACCAGGTGAATTACTGCTCAGCAGCTGAACCTCGACTTTCAGTCCAGTACAATTTAAATGAATTTATTGACCTGACACTAGCTCCTTGAGAGAGTGTACTTTCTTATCCTGTGTCACCATCTGTGTACCCTGTGACACAAAGCACAGGATCTGACAGTCAAATACCCAAGTTTTTTTTTTTGTCAATTTAATCTAAATATAGTAAGACCTTTAAGTAGACTTGTTAATTATTAACAGGAACAAATGCTTAAATGAAACAATAATCATTCCTCTTCTTTTTAATATTAAGATCTTATAGAATTCTATTTCCACTGTTTTTAATGTCAAGACTGAAATACTGTCAGTATTTTTATTCTATTTTAATTCCAGTATGGCTCATGTCCCCTTAATCAGCCTGCCCACAGTACCACTGACAGGAATAGTTTGAAACACTAACAAAATTCTTTCATTAGATAAAATATAAATATAAGAGCTAACATATCTCAAAAACCCCTATTTCACATTCTGGCAAGTTTTGATAAAATTATACTTGCTCCCTGCCATTTACCTCAAGATGCAAACCAAGAATCTAGCAAAATATCAAAATGAAGAATCTAGCTTATTCCACTCAAATATTCCAGTTTAATAATCATTTGAAACAAACAGAAATAAAAATTCTGATAACAAGATTCATTTTTCCTGAGATAGCACAATTATTTGCTGTATAAACAATTATAACCAGACATGACTCTCTTTTTTTTAAGCATTAGGCACTAGAGTGAGGATGTTTCTTAAGACCTGTAAAAATTCTAGTTTTACAGCTTCCCAGGAGATGCAACATCTCTTGAGAAGAAACAACATAATGTAATCAAGAGAAGCTCTTCTTCCCTCTATCTAGCTGTCCCAATCGATAAAAATGGGTCCTAGGAAATTCCACTAATCCTGGAACACTGTCCATAAAAGACTGGAGTGAAGTTCAACACCCGCTTCCTGTTTCCTATGGTCCTCTTGAGGTTAGGAAATAAAAGCCAATTGAGACTATTTATGAAAGGAAAAAAAAAAAAAAAAACAATGAAAGTGGGGAACTGGGTGTAAGAATAGAGGCCGGAAAAAAAGAGAATGGGTAGCTAATAGCACCCCTCAATCAGACTCCATCTTGTACACAGTGGTCTTTGAATTGCTTTGGCTTATGTAAAGGTTCAGGACTAGAAAAGCACAGTTCATTCCAAGTTGTGAGTTTCTTTCTAAGTCACATCCAGTGTTTGCACGCCAGATCGTGTTTACCAAGCACCTGAGCAAATACATTGACTGCCAGTGATCTTTTCTATTTTCTAAAATTGAGTTTCTCAACACAGAGCTTTGCTTTTAAAACATATCTTCATTATGTAGAAAGGGCATGTGAGTGAAAGGGTTCTATGCAGGATCTAAAAACATTGCACTTCCTTTGTTCTGGTTTTGAAATTCCCCTTTGAGTCACTTAGTTGCTCAATGCTGAAGGGCACTTAAGTATAATTACTGTGATAGTACACAGACTATCCGGCCAGATGCATCAGCAAAACATAACCCTCCCTTTATAAGTACATGTACAGGTTTATTTTAATTGTTTGATTTGGGTTTTTCCACAGCTATTAATATTACTCAGCCCAACTTCAGTGGCATGGATGCCTTTGGATACACTTCGTTCCTGGCTTATTCACGGGTTTCAGACATCAGCTTCAGTTATGAATTCCACTTGAAGTTTCAGCTGGCGAACAACCACTCAGCACTGCAAAACAATTTGATATTTTATACTGGACAGAAAGGCCATGGTAAGATTAAGTGACCCTCTAGGACTTGTTTCTCTCCTTTAACAATACTTCAGAGTTTTTTCAGGGACACTCTTAATTACCACGGATGAAGACATCTGCCTAGATGCAGCCAATTCCTGTTTTCCAGCATGTTCCTTATAGTCCAAAGCATTCAGTGGTTCTCTGACCCTTTCTGAATTCCTGGTTCACACTAGAGCCAAACATGAAGACAGAAGCGGTAACCAAATCACAGGGGAAGTGAGTTTACTGATTTGTTCTTTTCTCTCTTCTTTCTACTTCCATGTATGAGGAGAGAAGGGAAGTTCTCAGAAAGAACATGGCTTCACAGCATGTTGTGAAAAGAGAACTGATTGAATGTCCTCAGAGAAAACCATTCCAAATGAAAGGGGCAAGGGACCTATCACAAAGTACTCCAGTGCTCTAGCATTGGTGGGAAATCAACTTGGAAGTTGAATTTGTCTTTCTTAAGTAGAAAACAGTTTTGCATGTGTTAGGTCAAGGAAATCACATTTGTTTTATTTCCAAGTCTGCAACTAACAGTTAAGCAACTAATCACTTAACTTCTCAAATGTTCTCATCTGTGAAATCAGCATACTACACAAAAAAGGAACTTTCTTTCGACCATTAGTGGTTCTATTTTGCTAGGGACAATAATATACCCTGGTTTGGTTTTGTTTTTAACTCCCTATCTACTAATACCAAATATGCTTTTCTGGATTAGCACGTGTTTGAAAAGAGCCAATACCCCTTGTCAGTGTAGGCTATCAGCTCCCACCTCCTCTGAGGATGCAGAACACTTTCCCAGTGCTAGGCCAAACCCTAATGAGCCCTCCTAACTGATTTCCTGGTGTGTTCTCCATGTTGTAGTAGGAGATACCTCCTAAAAGGTTTATGAGATCTTGTTCCAATCTTGTTTAAAACACACCTGTGGCATTTCACTATGCTTAGACTAAAATCCAAAACTCCCTACCACATTCTCAAAGGGTCTTTAGGACCAGACTTTGGTCTGGTTCTCATAACACAGCCAGGTCACTGGCACCATCTGCCTGCTCCCCACTACAGGTCCTCGTTCAGTGCCTTGGCCCTCTGGTGCGTTCCTTCCTCAGAGGTTTCTTGCTTGCTGCCAGCATTTTGAAGAGAGTGGGATCCAGAACCTGGCAATGTAAAACTGTGTCCAGTCTCCAAACTTACAAATTATGTCAATTGATGTAATTTCTCAGTGCCTCAGTTTTCTGATCTGCTGCATGGGTATAAAAAAAGTATGTTCCCTAATAGAATTGGAAAGATTAGCAGAGTTAATACATGGGAAGCACTTAAATAGCATTGGATGCAAAAGACATAACAGGTTGACTTTTCTCTGGAAGGTCTTCTCTAGCCATCTTACAAAAATAGGCCTTATCCCACCCATCAAAGTTATTTCCTAATCGGGAGTGGTGGTGCACGCCTGTAATCCAAGCAACTTGGGAGGCTGAGTCAGGAGGATCGTGACTTCAAAGCCAGCCTCAGCAACTTAGCGAGGCCCTAAGCAACTCAGTGAGACCCTGTCTCTAAATAAAATACAAAAATAGGGCTGGGGATGTGGCTCAGTGGCCAAGTGTCCCTGAGTTCAATCCCTGGTTCCAAAAAAAAAAAAAAAAGTTATTTCCTACCTCAGCTTCTTCCTTGCTTCTTCATAGGCCTTATATCAATTTATATTTTTTTATTAATTTGTATACAGTTGTTTCTTATTTTTCTCCACTACCAGAATGGGAGTTCCATATCAATAAAGACTAAGTCAGTCTTATACAACTCTATATCCCCACACTCAGCATAGTACCTGGAACATAATTCATATTGAATGAATGAATCAAAGAACCACAATAAGAACAAATATAATTGTATGATATATAAGTCACCAACACAGTTGCACAAAGCTTCAAGAGGAGCCATTCTTAGGGACTTGCAATTCAAATGCCATGTCCTCCATTAGGATTTCCTGAGTGACTGCAGTCCTCTTACCCCTCTAGTGAAGCTCCACTTCTTCTGAACATAGTTTGTCCTGTATTTAGTGCATGCACCCTTTGTTACAGGCTATAAATTTCTAAATTTCTTTCCTCATTTATACAAAAGGTACCCAAAAAACTCTTTGGGGTGGTTTTAACGAATATCTTTTTAATGACTGCCAGCAGACCGGAAGTAAAGAAGGGAAAGAAAGAATTCCTACCATTAACCCTTTTACACTACTCACCCTTCATCATATATGTATCAGCTGCGTCCTTCCCAGTAGCTAAAAACTCAAATAAAAAATTCAGATAAGCATTGCAAACTCTGGGGATGCCTTGTTCTAAAATAGATCTCCTACAGCCTTAAAGATACTCAGAGGGAGAACCCAAGCAAAGGATCAGTGCTTGGCCTATGAAACTCATGCCACCGGATAAATCTTCTGGAATCTTCAGCTAAAGGCTCCTTCAAAATTCTCAAAATAAAGCCAAAAATCTGCACTTGCCTTTGTAGGTTTAGACCCCGGTTAAATAAAGACTAGATAGCAGGTGGACTTCCATTTTAACATGAACTTCCATTTTCTGATCAGTGAAAATGAGAAATTGGAAGCACACAGTTCCACATTATACCACCTGAGGGCACAAGAACACCAGCTAGATGAAGTGCAGACTGCAGAAAGCATTGTAAGGCAATATTCCTCTAAGCAGGACCTCTGAACACCTGTGTGCTCATTCAAACACTAAATCCAAGGCCCTCTTGAATCAAAAAGATTTGAGTTCCACCCAGTCTTTTGCAACTAATATTTGAGGGCGACGACTCGAAACTCCTTGGAGCCAGCTAAATTAGACCACATATGGGAATGGGCTAAGGTAATTATTGCCCATCATATCTTATATAGAAATAATGCATCAATTTATGTAGTCTGAGATTATTAATTGAAAAAATATTCCTTTCAAACATTGTGACTAATATTAGCCATATACTTTGCAATTGTTCTGTTTAAGAAAGGATGATTTAAGTCAGTATTTTTAACAGTGATAGCTTCATATTTAGGTGCTATGGTTCAGTAATAATAGATTGGTTGTTACTACTAAAATCACCAATCCATAGGCTTCCTTTCCTTCTGGGGTGAAGAGATGCACAAGGCCACCATTTATACAACAACATGAAATGTAAGGCAACCTTTTTTTTTTTTTTTTCAGTGCCTTCTGCTTGTGAGGCAAGCACTCTACCAGCTGAGCTATATCCCCAGCCTGTAAGGCAACTTTTAATTTCTTATAAAACCTATAAAAAGGCAAGGAATCCTAATTTTCCAATACTGATAATACTTTCTTGAGTCCCCCAAAGCTGAACACTGATTGTGTCAATTTTCATTCTCATGAACTCTCTGAACAAACTATGCTTTCAAAAATTTTCAGCTTGAAAACATCTCTCCCAACTTCTCACTTAACTTAATCCTCTTTCTATGATTCTGAAGTCTAATTTGGCATTTTCTTCATTATCTTCTCTCTTCCTATCCCCCACTCCCTTGCATGTCTTATAGTTTGGCTCTTCTAGAAATGACCGATATGTCCCATGATGGTCCACACATGAACACACTGCCTTTCCTTCCTGCCTCTCTTCTGTTTGTGATTGGCACACAACCATTCTCCAGTGGGAAATGCAGGGCCCCCCAGGACCTTTCCCTCTTAGCCACTTATGTCAGAATCACATGAGGATGCTTGTTAAAACACTAAATCTCAGGCCCTCTTGAATCAAACAACGTGTTCATTTTGACAAATACTTACTGGCTACCTAGACTCAAGGCCGCCTTCTGTGTGCTGGAGGCACAGTTATGAACAGGACAAAGTTCCTGTTTTCTCTCCATTTAATCCCCTTATTCTATCAAACACCAACCTCCATCCATTTTATCATGTTATTTTTTGTATTTTCTCCTTGTATCTTCATTGCTCCTGGATTATCTGTCACAAATGGTTGCAACAGCAATCACTTCCTTTCCAGTTTCCCTGCTTAGACAGGCACTCATCCCCTCTATCCTCCACTTTACTTCGGGAGATGGTTCTAACAAGTCTGAACACATTTTCCCAATCAACTTGAATCATCACCTAAGCTCTTGGGTAATAAAGATGTCTATCCAGCACCTGCCTATTTACACAATCTCTTCTTCCTTCATACACCAGTATTGGCACATGTGCACATCCTGGGCCCTGTCATTTTATCCTCCATGTCTGTGTTTTGTACAAGCAGTTCCATCCTCCTGAGCCTCCCACACATCTTTGTGTGTCTCCAAAACTCTACTCTTTAAGCCTCAGCTCAAAGGATCATTCTTTTTTGAATATTCTAAGAATTAATCCCATCATTATTTGCTGGTAGCAATCTCATATCTTATTATACCTGTTTGTCTGGATCTAAGAACCGGAACCATTGTTTTTCTTCTTCGTCTTGTCAATGGTGACTATCGCATATAGACTACAGTTTTTGAAAGAATAAAAACAAAAACTCATGGTCCTTGTCACAATAAAACTTATAATTGGTTTAGGGAGGGAAGATATATGTTCTTAAAATCTTGTTAACAAGACATGTCAAGAACCATGTCATGCACACACAGCATCTAGCATAACATGTAACAGATTTGGAACATAAAAATCATTGAATGAAAAGAAGGATATAAATGAAGGAAAGGATGGAATTTGTAAAGTAGAAGCTTCGTCCAGCTAGATCAGTTAGGGAATATGTTCCCTGGATTGTGTTTCTCAGCCTTTCCCTTCCATTTCAATCAGCACTCTACAGTTAGTGCTACAACAGCCCCACTGCCATTACCAGTTCAATTCTCTCCCATCCCAGGCAGGTCCTGCTCTAGCCCAGCCCAACGGCCAGATCCTTCCATCTGAAATGTACCATCCCACCTTCACAGCTTCCTCTTGCTGGGAATGCCTGCACTAGACCTTTTCATCTCTCCCAATACAATCCATTCACACATTGTTCTCTGATGAATTCAGGCCCCCTCATATAGTACACAAAAAGGAGTTGCACAGAGCCTGGGTAGCATTTGTAATTTACACCCCATCATTTGAGATGTGATTACATACTGTTTTGTCATTCACAATCACTATTTTGAACCATACGAAGGTACCATTTTCATAAATCAAAAATGTTAGAATAGCAGTGATTTCATAATCTTGTCCCTCAGCAAGATTAATCTTAAACTCCTGTAAGATGAACCATGCTTCAATTTCTTTTGTATCCCCAGCTGCATCATTCACATGCTGGGTACTATATGAGAAATCAATAATTACATGTTTATTGATTCTTTCATAACTGAAAGACTCTCTGCAGACAGAGGCGATCCTGGTTAGCTAATCGTACTGTGTAGGCATATTGATCTTGATGGTTGTGGAAAAGTGAGGACCTAAAGAAAGGAAGGAAGGTAGACATATCACTATTTACCTCCTTGAAATGTAAGTTAAAATCTCACTTGGAACTTTTATTCAACAGGTTTAATACAGTGATAAAATTTTTCAGAAAAAGAAATATAAATTCCTGGAAATTTGATCTATGTGCCTATGTTTTATGTGCATAGTTCTCCATCAGTCTACAGCATGGAGGTCTTCTATGCTGTTGTAATTATGAAAGGTTGCCTCATATTTCATGCCAAATAATTTCTGGTTTGCTTCAAGACTTTGGTTATTAACTGGAACAGAAATAAGAGTACATAAATATAACTTGATGTTTTTCTATGGAAAAAAAATGAAATGAATGTCATCTATAGTACAGAAAAAGAAAAATGAAGTGGGAAGTGTCACAAAAAGCAATCAGCCCACGCTGTTCTTCAGAGAGCCCTGGTACTGATCAGGCAAAAGGAAGGTGCCTGATGAATGAGAGAGCAGGCTGTGGCCGGTTCCTCAGCAGAGCACATCTCTCAATTCCACAGCGCCGAGGCACTCTACAAACATAACTGACCGTGTGTGCCCATATTTGATTTTTTTTTTTACAACAGAAAAGTGTCCATTATTTCCTGCTGTAATCATAGGAGGAGGACTGAAAATTGTGACAGTTTTCTTCCTAACAACCTCAAACTCTCAAATCTTAATTTTCATGGAATTAAACATCCTGAACTATCAAAATTGCCTAAGTCATTAAATAATTTGAGTTTTCTAAGATAATTTACAAAAATGCTAAACTAATTTTCTTTACTCGCTGAGAAACACACAAACATCATCACATTAGAACAACATGCAGAGTTAGAAATGACAAAGATCTTTGCAAATCTTCCCACCAGTTTTTTTCAGATTTACAGGAAAAATGCACATGTACACATCTTTCAGAGAGTTACCTCAGTATCATAGGGAAATAACCAGAGCACAAAAAAAGAGAAGCCAAGTGCACATAAGTCAACTACAAGCCCACACTTTTTGAGTTGGTTCTACCCTACCACCAAGCACATGTGGTTCCATCTAAGGATAATTCAAGTTCACCCACAAACTGATGCTTTCATCTCTTGTTTTCATTGCCTCATCCTTGACAGCAAGAGAAATCTAGATCTGTCACTTTTTCTAGTCTAAGAGATGTTAAAATGAACACCACAAATAGCATAGGAAATGTATTTTATCATATTCTCAGGTACTCTGAACCCAGCACTGGATCTGTTATTACTAGGAATCTTGCCACACTGTTCATCAGCACGGCTGTAACTCAGAGCACCATGTTGATCTGGCTACTACAGTAGCCAGTTTGTATTGCATACTTTTTAAATAATTTAATTCCATAAGACTGACACTCTAAGGTATCCATTGTGCACAGTGGCAAATGACGAGACATCATGGTCATGGCTGTGCATGGTTTTGATGTTTTCAAAGACCTAGAATATCTATAATTTAATTGTGATGTTAAAGAACAGGCAGTAAAGAGTCTGACTCTATGATCAGAATCTGTTTAGATCTTACAGAGCTTAAGATAAACAAAGAAACAAAGACTGTAAGTTCCTTAAAAGTTAATCTAGAATCTCAAATCTCAAGTTATTTGGTTGGGAGGGGGTAGTGGAGATTGAACCCAGGGGCACTTTATCACTGAGTCGTATCCCCAGTCCTTTTTATTTTTTATTTTGAGACAGGGTCTCACTAAGTTGCTTAGGGTCTAAGTTGCTAAGCCTGGCCTTGAATTTGTGATCCTCAAGTGTCTCCTTTGTACCACTGAACACATCCTGTTCTGGTAGTAAAACCTATAATCTTTTGGATCTTGTTTTTCACATATCAACTTAGATATATTTTTCTGTTGTATCACCTTAGTTTTGACACTAATTCCAAAAACTTCTTCCCTTATTTTCCCAAAATCTTTTACACTTATATAACTTTTCATTCATATCTCATTTAGTTTTATTCCTAAAAACTCTCAGCCAGTTGAACAGTCAACTAAAGTTTGATTGTTTGATTTTGGTGTCTCTGTGTTGGTATCATTGTACTGTAAAATCAAGAATTCTTAATAAAAAGATACTTTCCTTCTTTCAGAAATCCAAAGGCTTTATTAACCCTAGGTCTATAATCAAATATGCAGATCACAAAGGGTCTGCACACAAGGAATGATTCCCTCAGAAGGAAACTCCCATCAGCAATTAGCAGCCATTGACTGGGCAGTGTGGGAGGCTCACAGCATCATTCTCTGTGGCTCCTCCATCACTGTCACTTCCACCTGCCACTTCCACCTGAAGGGATAAAAAGTCATTTGTCACTTAAAATTTATGAATCCATTTGGAAATGTTTTTTTAAAAACACTTTGAGTTATTGTTAAAGACAATCCAGATGAGGGGTTATCATTGCCATTGTATTCAAAAGAGAGAGGAAAGGAAGGGAGCCACCACATTAGCAAAGAGGCAGGGATCACATACCCATGTACTTAACTGCTTGGGACTTTGCTCAACTCTGCAAATTACATTATCATACTTAATGGGGTAAATTAGTTTTGATACATGAAAATATCACATTAGAGAAAGAGTTTGAATAAATAACAAATCACATCTATACTTTTTCTACTAGTAAACCTTTCCTTCTAAATAAAAAAAAAAAAAGGTCATTGATCAGCTGAATGAGAATTACCAGTTTCTATGATATTAAAAAAAAATCGTAACATTAACCTTTGGATTAACTGAAGTGTGCTGAAATACACATGGATTTCACAGCACGGTTGATATAAATGTTTGAACTCCCAATATGCCTCCTTACAACAATCCAAGGAACAGCTCCCAAACCTCTGTGAACCCCTACGCAGGACCCTGGAGAGTCAACTTCTGCCTCTCCCCATGTCAGTGGTTCTGATTTTGAAGGTGATGCAGTCTCAGTGAGAACACAAGACGCACGATTTGTGATTTGTAATACACTGATTGACCAGATTCTATGATAGAAACTAAAGGGCAGCTGTCTTTAGAAATTCTCTCCAATACACAGGCTCTAGTTACTCCTTTTATACATGAGCCTTAGTCTTCCTTTTGAGAAGTTCATAATGAAATTGTGGCTCTAGCCACAAGCTACTCTCATCAGGCCTTCCTTCAAGGTGTAGCTAACCAGATTTCTAATTACTGCCACTTCCATTGCATTCCACCCTCCCCCGCCATGAGAATTCCATATGATTGCTTCAAAGCAGACAGGGTTGACACACAGATCTGCTCATTTCCTCCCTTTTTCCTTCAGATCAAGCCAGCCTGCACAATTTCTCTGAAACCTCTGGTCCTTTCCTCCTCCCTGTGTAAGATTTTCCCATCTAGTTCATACATGCCAATTAAAGCAGAGGCTGGGCCTCCACATTCAGCCCAATAGGAAAACTGCTGATATAAACAGCACAACCTTTAGGTTTAAAAACAAACCAAAAACAAGCAAAGAATCATGTTAGCACTTCCAAGTAATTTAAGGAATAAAATACCATAACAATTATAATCATGTGCTTGTTATGCAAATATTTTTATTATAATGCTTTGTAATATTTTGTCTTCCTAAGGTTTTATGCATCTAGGATGGACTACTATCACCACCACATGCCCTCCTACAACACACACTCCTAAGACCCATCCGAGACACTTTGGAATGGCCTGACTGCTCTCATCTCAACCTCTTTTCTTTCAGAATGTTCATGGAGCATCCTTCATGCTTCTCTCTATTGTCATCTTTCCCACAGCTGACAATGCCACATCCCTTTCTTCCCAGAAACAAGACCTTGCCTGCATTACAGAATTACTGCTTTCTGCTCACCCTGAAACCAAATGCTATTCTGACCACAGCATCTCCCTTTTCCCCCATGAGGCTTCCTCTAATGAGTCTATTATGAATTGCTCTTCCAATGCTAAGCATGGTTCACCACAATGCACCCACTTTGAAGCTCTCTGCTTAATAGCATTTGTGTAATTGAGTTATGGCTGTTCTTTCTAGCCAGAGAGACCCAGTGTTTTATTTCTGTGCATTCTAAAATGATTTTAGTTCACTTCCTGGATCTTGTTGCTCTTAACCACTGTTCACGTAGAGTCATCCCCTATTGTTTCCTTTGTCCCCTTCTTACCACTTGCACAACATAATCTCTCTAAATCCTTCCTTCTTAGCACCAGCTCTGAAGTAATATCCTACAAGGATCCCTTGCCTTGTCTGAAAAATCGTCTTAAGCCTGGTTTCATTAAGATTCACTGTGAGTTTGTGTTCTGCATCCCAAATGAGCTTAGTTCCAGTTCTTTTCATGAAAAACAGCTCTTATCATGTCAACCCTAAACATCTCTATATAATAATAAAAATGTGAAATACCACCTGTTTCTTTGTGAACTGACAAGTGTAAAAATACAAATATCCCTATATTTACCAAAGCTACTCATAGAATAATGTTCTATTAGAACATTGAATTTGAGAATGAAATTATTCTAAGACATCAGTAACTGTTAGAATATGCCATTGCTTATTTTATTATGCACTGGTAAGTCAAGAAATTTCCATTACAAGAAATTCCAGGAAAGGAACACAAAACATATAAAATAAAATGCTAATAAACCATGCTTGCACATCACTTTTTTTCACCACCATAGTTAAGCTTCCCAAATCTTTTGGTTGGATCAGGGTAAAGCACTGAAGCAATCAGGTCTGGAGCTTTAAGAAAAAAAGAAAAATTTGGCTGCTGTCCCTGACCCCCAAAGTTAACTAAGGCCAGTTGTATCTAGTGTAAGGACCAGGAGTACCTGCTTCCTGGACTTTAATGAAGCATGGGCAGGGAGGTAAAAGGGATGTGATACACAGAGCTAAGGCTAAGTCATAGTTGAGAAGAAAGAGAAAGAAATGTGTTTATTGAGTACCTACTATGTGCTAGGTCCACATTGTGATAATAATCACACATTAAATTTTACTTAATCCTTAGAAAAATCTTGAGATATTTCTCTCCTTATTTCTGGGATAGGAGTTTTTGGGAGTGGGTGCTAAAGGTGGGGAAGGGGAACACAGCCCAGTCAGATGCTTGCTTCCCTTTCTCTGCTGCACACACTGGGTGAGAGCACAGGCCCTGGAATCAGGCTGTTTTCAGATGCAGAATCCATCACCTAGCAGTTGTTACTCTTAGAGATCCATGTATACATCAGCTTTTCTCATAAACCCTGAAGCAGACAGATCTCTTGCCCCTACAAGTTTCATTGTCTCATCTCAGCCACCTACAAAGGCTCACAGCAGCCTCAGTTGCTTAGGTCAACCTAGTTCTTATTTTGCTCTTCTTTTCTGCTTTATTTTATGAGGGTATTAGAGGGTTCCCCTCAGGTACAGCTATGTAGTATGTGGGGCCCATTGCAAATGAAAATGCCAGTTCCCTTGCTCAGAATGAAAAAAAAACAGTCATTAAAGGTACTAGAATATATTTTCCTTTCTTCAATGATCTTTCAGCTTTTTATTGTGTCTTTTACTTATTATTTTTGTCATTTCAAGTTAAGAAAAATTAAAACATTAAATTAGCAGCATGAATTTTACCATTCATTTATATTGTTCAATACCTGCTTGAAATGCAAATATAAGAGATTTAATCCATATGGAGGATCACCAAAATTATACATCAATAGTCCATAGCTCATCCATGCATATGTATACAGTGGAGACACTGCACAAAATTAAGGGAACTATCTTTATTTCTCCTCTTGATGTGTGCAGATTTTGCCCACTCTGCTTTGAGCTTACTGGTGGCTAAGGAAGAACTGAGAAGAAACATTTTCCATATTTTTCCCTTCCCTATTCCATCATAATTTCCAGCACAAATAATTAAATAATACAGGGAAGTAACAAGAGCAACTTTTACATTCATTCTTTTTTAAAGTAAGTTCCAGTTCAGAGGGGAAGCAGGGTTTCTCCCCATTCAGTCATCAGGCCCAACGAATTCACACAGCATTCTGTTCTCATGGGAACATCACAAACCCCACATGTGCATGGGAAAACAATAACAGGAAATATTCAAATTATATACATGTACCCCTCCCACTCATGTTGATTGTCCTATGTACTTCTCCTTCAAAATGAAGTTCAAAGAGAAAAGCATTAAGAAGTTCAAGGCAGTAATAACAGAGCATGAAGCCAAGCACAGGGCCTCTCTCAACTTGGAGCCCCATGTGACAGCACAGGTTGCATGCCCTGGTTCTCTGCATGTCTAATATCAGCCATCCAAACATAACTGGGGAGACCTCCCACCCCATACCCCTAGCTCTCCATCTATGAACATGCTGCCCACCATCACCAAGCCACTCCTAATTGCTGCCTCAGTTGTTGCCTCCATCTTGGGACTCCATGACTGCCACCATCACCATCTCAGATAGCAGCCTCTGTCTTGGGACACTGGTCAGAGCCTGGAAGTCTAACATCAAGATCAACTTGTTGATTGCCGTTTGCTCCTTGCCTGCCTTTCACCTGTCCTTCACCTGCCCATTCCCCAGAAGCCCTACATTCACCCACCAACCAACTGTTGTTTGCCCACAGATCTCCTGGCACCTACTAATGCCTGGAAATTCATTGTCAGGGTACCCGCCAATTTGGTTTGGCTGCTGCCATCTTGGGATACTGGCCAAGCTTGGGATTCCAGGGCCAAGGGTCCTACAAGTTTGCCACTGACACCACTGCCCATCTCAGGGTGTGGATGCCTCAGTCTGGGGACACCAGCCAGGACCTGAAGATCTATTGTTGGGATACCTGCAGGTCTGGTTGCATCTAAGGTCTTTCTGTTGGATGTGCTAGTAGCCACCTTCTGGTTGCCTCTTTGCAGGGTTACTCCTTTGTGTGAGCACAACCCTGGTGTTCTCTCTGCAAGTTGGAATGGCATTGAGATCTTGGGACTGCAGCAAGGCAGAGCCTGGGGAATCTGAAGCCCAGATCAGTCAGATTGCAATTGGGTCTACATAGGCCAGTTGGGCCTGGCAGACCTGTGGAAAGCTGGAGACTGGGGACAGTTCCCAGAGGGAGCCCAGGCTGGAAAAACTGAAGAAAACTAGACTCTCTCCAGCTCAGTGAGTTCTGAAGTGTGTGGAGACAGAAGGGGCCTGCTACAACAGGTGGGAAGACTGGAAGAGGGTATAAGGGCATCTTGCTCACCCATTCAACCCATCCAGCACCCACTGGACTAGAGCTACCATCAAACTTCAGACAATGCCACCTACCAGAGAAGAAGGGAAGCTGAGAAGATTTTTGAAAGTCAACAGAAAATTTGTTCAATTTGCCATTGAGACTTTCTTTTTTTTTTGGCCCTCTCTCACAACTCTACTGTCTTTGAATCCAATTATTTTTCATGCTTCAATTTTGAATGGGATGTCTGAATAGTATATTACAGTTTTGTTGTGCATTCTTATATTTTTATTTTTATTTTTAATCTGTATATATTTTATCTCCCACTTATCTGTCTCCCTGGATTCTCTTTCTCACTTCTTTCATACCAACAGCCAACCTCTATTAATTCCTCCCTCACTCTTACTATAAATTTTTACCTCTACCTTCTCTCCTTCTCTCTTATCAGCATCACATCCTACACTACTTCTGTTCCCTCTTTGTCCATTATTTGATATAGTAAACCCTTTTAGAAAACTTACTGCTTATATTATAGACAATAATTGGACACATCATTTCTGTTTATTGTGACAAAACTGTAGACACCATAATAGGAGCAATATGGTTTAAGGCTATATATTGTTTGCTTTGGGTGCTATTAATATTGGTCTCCCCCTTAAAAGTGGGGTACTGGAAACCTTGAGGTACACTATAAGACTACAGGATAGAAACTGTTCTACCTCAGATCCAAACTGCTAGATGTGAAGACACAAAAACAACCTGAAAATCAGGTTGATAGAGTGCTTGCCTTGCAAGCACAAGGCCGTGGGTTCAATCCTCAGCACCGCAAAAAACAAAAACAAACAACAACAACAAAAAAAAAAGGGGACAAAGCACCTCAAATAAACCAAGATATTCCAACAATAGAATTCATAGAAACACAGTAGAAGAAATGTTGGAGATAGAGTTTAGAAGGTACATAGTTAGACTGCTCTTCAAAATAAAGGATGGTATCAGAAAGAAAATATCGGAAGTGAAAGATCACTTCAATGAAGAGGCAGAGATTATAAAAAGGAATGAAACAGAAATCCTTAAAATGAAGGAAACAATAAACCAATTAAAAATTCAATGGAAATTATCGTCAACAGATCAGACCACTTAGAACCTCAGGCAATGAAGACAAAATATAGACTCTTGAAAATAAAGTTGACCACACAGTAAAGATAGTAAGAAACCATGAATAGAACTTCCAAGAATTATGAGATAACATGAGAAGACCAATTTTAAGAGTTATCAGGATAGAAGAAGGCATGGAGATACCAACCAAAGGAATGCACAATCTCTTCAATGACATAATATCAGAAAATTTCACAAATCTAAAGATTGAAATGGATTGTCAACTACAAGAGATCTACAGGACCTCAAATGTACAAAATAACAGCAGACCCACATCAAGTCACTTAATAATGGAAATGACTAACATACAGAATAAGGATAGAATTTTAAAGTCTATGAGAGAAAAAAATCAAACTAATTGTACAGGAAAACAATTTGCATTTCAGCTGATTTCTCAACTGAGGTCATCGATACCAGGAGGTCCTGGAATAATATATATCAAGCTTTAAAAGAAAATGGATGCCAAAGGAGAATTTTATATCCAGCAAAATTAACCTTCAGATTTGAAGATGAAAGAAAAACCTTCCGTGATAGATAAAAGTTAAAAGAATTTGCAACCAGACAGCTTGTACTACAGAACATTCTCAGCAAAATATTTCATGAAAAGAAAAAGAAAAAAAAAAAAAAATGAAAACCAGCAAAGGGAGGAAAAGTCAAACAAAAGAGAAACTAAGTCAAGTTTAAAAACCAAAAATAATAAATGCATGAATGCACAGATGGTGTGACTCTACTTTGTGTACAACCAGTGAAACAATAGCTGTACTCCATTTGTGTTCAATAAAAAATAAATAAATAAAAAAAATAAACCAAGATGACCAGGAATATGAATCATATCTCAATGATATGAATGTTAATAGCCTCTGAATGTTAATAGCCTAAGTTCATCAATCTAAAGACATCCATGGGCAGATTGAATTTAAAAAGAAGACCCAACAATATGCTGCCTTCAAGAGACTCACCTCCTAGGAAAAGACACCCACACACTGAAGGTGAAAGGTTGAGAAAAAACATATCACTCACATGGACTGCATGAACAAGCAGGGGTTTCCATCCTCATATCAGACAGAGTGTATTTCAAGCCAAAGTTAGTCAGAAGAGATAAAGAAGGGCATTTCATACTGCTTAAGAGAATCATACATCAACAAGACATAAAAATCATAAATATTTATGCCCCATACAATGAACATATAAATACATCAAAGAAACCCTTCTCAATTTCAGGAATCAAATAGACCACAAAACAATAATATTGGGTGACTTTAGCACATCTCTCTCAGTACTGGATAGACCTTTCAAACAAAAACTAAATGAAGAAACTACAGAACTAAGTAATACAATCAATATATAGAGTATTTCATCCATCAATTAGCAAATACACTTTCTTCTCAGCAGTACATGGATTCTTCTCTAAAATAGACTGTGTGTTATGCCACAAAGCAACTCTTAGCAAATCCAAAAAATAGAAATACTACCATGCATTCTATCAGATCATAACAGAATGAAACTAGACATCAATGATAAAATAAAAAATAGAGGCTACTCCAACACCTGAAGACTAAATAATATGCTATTAAATGATGAATGGATAGCAGAAGAAATCAGGGAGGAAATAAAAAATACTTAGAGGTAGATGAGAATACCAATACAACATATCAAAATCTCTGGGACCCCAGGAAGGCAGTACTAAGTGGAAAATTCATTGCATGGAGCACATTCAATAAAAGAAGAAAAGTCAACAAATAAATAACCTAACATTACATCTCAAAACCCCAGAAAAAGAACAAATCAACAACAAAAGTAGTAGCAGACAGAAAATAATTAAAATCAGAGCAGAAATCAATGAAATTAAAACAAAAGAAACAATTCAAAAAATTGACAAAACAAAAAGTTGGTTCTTCTAAAAAGTAAATAAAATTGATAAACACTTAGCTATCCTAATGAAGAGAAATAGAGAGAAAACTCAAATTACTAAAATTCATTATGAAAAATGAGATATCACAATGGACACTACTGAAATAGAGAAGATAATTAGAAACTATTTTGAAAATCTATACTTAAATAAAATAGAAAATCTTGAAGATATTGACAAACTTCTAGAGACATGTGTGATCTACCTGATCTGTATCAGGAGGACATATACATTTAAACGGTTCAATTTCAAGCAGTGAAATTTCAAGTAGGCGCCACCAGACGCCTACAAAACAAGAAAAGCCCAGGACCAGGTGGATTCTCAGCCAAGTTCTGCAAGACATTCAAAGAAGAATTAACACCAATATTCCTCAAATTATTCCAGGAAATAGAAAAGGAGGGAACCCTTTTCCATGAAGCTCGTATCATCCTGATACCAAAACCAAAGACACATCAAGGAAAAGAAAATTTCAGACCAATATCCCTGATGAAGATAGATGCAAAAATTCTCAATTAAGTTCTGGCAAACTGCATACAAAAACATATTTAAAAGATAGTTCACCACCGTCAAGTGGGGTTAATCTCAGGGATGCAAGGTTCATTCAACATATGGAAATCAATAAGCTTAATTCATCACATCAATAGACTTAAAGACAAGAATCATATGATTATCTCAATAGATGCAGAAAAAATACAGCACCTCTTCATGTTCAAAACCCTAGAAAAACTAGGGATAGTAGGAATATACCTCAACATTATAAAAGCTATCTACACTAAGTCCAAGGCCAACATCATTCTAAATGGAGAAATATTGAAAGCATTCCCTCTAAAAACTGGAACAAGACAAGGAAGCCCTCTTTCACTACTTTTATTTAACATAGTCCTTGAAACTCTAGCCAGAGCAGTTAGACAGATGAAAGAAATTAAAGGGATATGAATAAGAGAAGAACTCAAACTATCAATACTTGCCAACAGCATGATTCTATATTTAGGTGATCCAAAAAATTCCACCAGAAAACTTCTAGAACTCATAAATGAATTCAGCAAAGTAGCAGGATATAAAATCAATACCCATAAATCAAATTGCATTCCTATACATAAGCAATGAATCCACTGCAAGAGAAATGGCCATTCATA
>JAJEJO010002931.1:375143-472049 GCA_020662805.1 Glaucomys volans | reverse complement strand
AAAGAAAGAAAGAAAGAAAGAAAGAAAGAAAGAAAGAAAGAAAGAAAAAGTAAAGATCCATTGGCAACTAAAAAAATATTAAAAAAACATACAACTGGGAAATCTTACTCTTGCATACTTACTAAAAAGAAATCATATGTCCACACAAAGACGTGTATACAAATGTTCATAACATCTTTATCAGAATATCCCAAAACAAAAGACACTCAAATATTCACCTATAGGTGAATAGGCAAACAAACAGTGGAATTAGTAATAAAAAGTAATTAACTATTAAAGTATTCGTCAACATGGATGAAACAGGTTGTGCAAAAGGAGAATAAAGACCATATTGTTCCATTCATCATGACAGAGGGAACACCAATGATTGGAGAGCATGTGATGTGAGGCAGGCCTGAAGTGGGATGGACTTGGAAGAGACATAAGTAAGTTTCCACTGTGACAATATATGAAAGTATATATTTATTAAAAGACACAAATTATTGTTCAAGTGGATGCATTTCCTTGTGTGTAGATTATAGTTTAATAAAACTGATTTTTTAAAGGCCCTAATCTAGAAGTCTTGCATGATGAATAGGTGATGTTGTAGTTTGGATATGAAGTGTCCCCCAAAAGTTTCTGTGTAAATTAATGCAGGAGTGTTCAGAGGTGAAAAGATCAGTTTATGAGAGCTGTAACCTATTCTGTTCATCCTAGTTGGAATGGAGTGACAGGGTGGCCACAGTAGGCACGTCAGGTGAGGTAGGAGGAGGAGGACCACTGGTGGTGTGCCCTGGAAGGGTGTGTCTTCCTTGTGGCCTTCTTCCCCCACCTCTCCATTTCCTGCCTGCCATGAGCTGAGCCGTGCTCCTGCATGAGGCCCTTCCACCATGATGTTCTGCCTCATCTTGAGCATTGGAGCAATGGAGTCTGCCAGCCAAGGACTTGCCCTCTGAAACTGTGAGCCAAAATAAACTTCTCCTCTTCTAAGTCAATCTTGACAAGCATTTGGGTCACAATGATGACAATCTGATCAACACAGGTGACAACACAGGGAATATACTCAGAATTAAGTACTCCTCTTTCACTCTAAGCTCATGTCCTTCTACTTTCAGGACCTGGATGTTCCCAGGTGAGGGCAAAAGAACCCCCAAATAATGGGCACAACCCCTGCCAGTGTAAGGCTCACTGTAGATGTTCAGTATATATTAACAAATTCCAAGTGATGCCAACAGGTTGACCATTAGCTCTCATTGTACTGTTTGCCATCTCTTGGTTTTAGCTTTAATTGATAAAACTTCTCAAATTCCCCCTCCAAGAGAGCAGTTGTAACTTTGAGAGTCTTCATGAATATCAATCTTCAGAAGCACATCACACCTGGTGAAGAAAACTATCTCAGATTAAAGCATTGTGTGTTTCTGGGACTTTGTCCACATAATTAGCTACTAGGATGATGAAAAAATTTATTTCTCAGGGCAAAAATTTTACTCTATGGCCCAGACCCTCCTGTGTTTTTCTGGTGTGTTTGGCATTGAGGCCACCCTTCATGGTCTGGGGTCATTCTGTTCAGCATCATCTCTTACCACTTCTCTCACCAGGTTTTAAGCTTGTGGTTTTCCATGTCAAGTGCTTTGTCATCTCTGTTTCTACTTCCTGGATGATTGCTTCTTTACATGTTAATCTGGCTAAGCCACACTTGACTTTTAAGGCTTAAGTCTCATGAGAATTCCTTCCAGAAGCCTCCCCAACCTCCCTCTCCCTATTCTACCCCATCCCCAGGTCTGTTTCATGCAAGATGTGTCTGTGCTCTCAAAGACCCTGTGTAGGCCTTGATGGCTGCACCCACTTAACTCTATGGAGGGATTTCCTTGCAATCTCTTCTCTTCATTTTGAGGGTTTGACTACTCATGTGTGTGCTTTCACACCATGGGCATTGATGGGCATCTAGTGTACATTAGGAAACATTTGTCAAATAGCTTATGAAAGAAACTTCTTGCCAAATTCCTCCTCATGTCAAACTCCTCCTCAGTACTGTGGAATATTCCTCCGCACCCTCATCCACCTCTGGTCTTAATGCAGATCCTAGGAGAAGGAATTTGATTGATATTGGCATCTTTGTTGAATGGATGCTGAACAGAGGCTGCCTTTGATACTTCTTCATATGCTTAAATCAAAAGACTTTGGTTCTAGTTTTGGTTCGTCAAACCTTATGAAGTGGGATAAGCACTTTCACCTCTCAGCTTCACTTTCCACCTCTGAATAATGGGACTGATAAAACTTACCACGGGATTATTTTGAAAGTCCAATGGTCTAGCATCTACAACAACAATGGTCACATTTGAAACTGTAAAGCAACTCTTTCCCAAAACTGTGGTCTCATGGTTACCCAGAGGTGTTCAAGTCTGGAGATCCTGACGATGTTTTTAGAAAGCATTCACGGGACAGATAGTCAGTGTTGGGGTCTATGTTCAATAATCTTGGAAAACTAGAATGGGTTGTGGCATGATGGGGGTATAATTTTCTTCCCCGGTTTCGCTTTCTTCCAGAGACTGCTATCCAGAACTGGCTCAAGTAATGGGGCAAAATTAATTTGTTAGCTTCACCCTGTTGACATCTGTCTCTGTCAGTGCAAGCCCCAGGCACATCAGCATAAGGGTTAGTCTTCTCCCTGCGAGGACCAAAGAATATGGCCTGGACCAGGAAATGGGATTGGAGTGAGGGAAAAACCATTCCATGGTGTCATCTGGAAATATTTTGGGTGCACTCAATGGCAAAACTTGGGCAAGAGCTTCTTCTGGATTTTGTGATAGATATCAACCCTCTTGCCTCGCAAATAACACACAAACAAACAAAACCCCAAAGCTTTTGTTCCTTTCTCATTTAAAGTGGGAAGAAAGAATCAAAGGATAAGAGGGTATCTATGGTAGTAGTTACCTTGTTATAATGCACATTCTGTGGTTTGGATATGGTTCATGGTGTGCCCCAGTGGCTCACCTGCTGCAAGGTGGATCCCAGAGTGATTGTGTCAACAGGTGGTAGAACCTTTAAGGGATGAGGTCTAGTGAGAGGTATTAGGTCATGGAGTGAACCTCTAAGAAGAGATTAATGCAGGTCTTACAGGATTCTGGTTAGTTCCTGCAAGAGTGAATTATCATTTAAAAAAAGCAAGCTTCTCTGAGCGGTGCATGCCTGTAATCTCAGCAGCTCAGGAGGCTGAGGCAGGAGGATTCAAAGCCAGCCTCAGCAACTTAGACAGACTGTAAGCAACCTAGTGAGATCCTTTTTCAAACTAAAAAATAAAAAATGGCTGGGAATGTGACTCAATGGTTAAGGTCCCCTGGGTTCAATTTCTAGTATCAAAACAAAACAAAAAACCAAAAAACCAAAACAAAAACAAAAAAACGCAAACCAAACAAATAAAATGCTTCATCCCTGAATCTCTGTGGCTTCCTGTCTGACCACTTGATATTGTTCATAAATAAACTCTTACCATTGTTATGCCTTCTATCATGAGGCCCCTCATTAATGGCCAAATGGAAAGGGCCACCTGATCTTGAATTTTCAGGTTTCTAGACTGTGAGTCAAATAAACCTTTTTTTTTAACAAACTACTTAGTGTCAGGTATTTTGTAATAGCAACAGAAAATTGACTAAGACAACATGCAATCTTTTACTCTGTGAAAGTAATTATTCATTATCTCATTTAATCCTTAGAGCAAGACCATGGAGTAATTAGGGTAGGTATCACTTCTCTATTATATAGCTAAGGAAATAAATATTCAGACCTGCAAAGGTTAAATAAACCTGTCCAAGGATATCAGCTAGGCAGTAGGGATCATGTTACTTGAATTCTAGTCTCCTAATTCTGCATCTTCATTAAAAGATCAAGGCTGTTTATATCTTCTATGCCTTTGCTCACATTTTCCTCTCTCCTGAAACAGCTTAAAAGATAGGGAGAATTTTCTAAACAGCCATGTCATCCAAAGAAGGAAAGAGGTAATGAGCTCCTCATTCTAGGGGAGGGTAAACACAGGGTTAACTGGTTGGCAGGGATGATATAGATGAGATCCAACTATTGAATAGCAGATTGAACTTGACAGCACTACCCTCCCTTCCAAATTAGTTTCAGTATCATTTACCTGAAATTATCAAAGATGGCATATGATCCTTGGACATGAAAGCCAGGCTAGGACAGCAGAACAGGGGAGGTACAGAACCAGAAGCTCGATTATTGAACCAGAAGAGATGGCTCAATCATTCACAGGATCCGGTCTGAGGTTATGGCTCATTGGGGAAGTGCTTGCCTAGTGTGTGTGAGGCACAGGGTTCGATCCTCAGCACCACATAAAAGCAAATAAATAAAATAAAGGTATTGTGTTCACCTACAACTAAAAAAATAATAATGGTTCACAGGATCCCAAAGCATCATGGTGAGAGTGGGGCCTTGGCCAGCTCCCTGCATCAACTGTCAAATTCTCTTCCTCACCTCTCCATGCCAATCAGAGCAGCCTGGTGATTTGGAAAAGAGAACCCTTGAGGTCTGTTCTGATTCTGAGAATCTAGAATAAAAAGGGGCATTTGATGGCTTCTAGAGTGGAGCAGGCCTGGAGTAGGTTTTAGGAAGGACTTCCCCAGAGACAGGTGGACTGGAGCTCCTTATGACACTGAGGTCCCACAATGATTCACAAGAAGATTTAGCTAATTAATTAAACAGAACTCTGGCTAAAACACATTGAGAGAAAATATTCACTTCAAAACAGAACCAGTAGCTGGGTGCAGTGGTGAATACCTGTATCCAGTGGCTTGGGAGGCTGAGGCAGAAAGATCGCGAGTTTAAAGCCAGACTCAGCAACTTAGCGAGGCTCTGAGCAACTTAGTGAGATCCTGTCTCAAAATCAAATAAAATAACAATGGCTGGGGATGTGGCTCGGTGGTTGAGTGCCCCTGGGTATCCTCCTCCTAAAATAAAAATATAACCAGTGAAAAATATTATTGACAGGTAAGCAACGGGCAAACCCAACTCTTGTTATTACTTTTTGGAGCAGAGGTACAGTTGGGACAGCAGAGATGCATAGCTTTGAGTAGAAATTCTGGTCTGTCCCTGACTTCTGAGGGGACTGAGCAAATCAGTCCTCTTGTTTCCTATTTCCTTGTTTATGATTGGAAATATCCACACCCACTTTTCTGAGAAATGAATAAAAAATAATACATGTAGATACATCCATGACACAAAGCAGGTGTTCAATAAATTCCCCTTTCTTCCTTCACAGATAATAGTAGAATATCCAATTATTGAAAAACCAAGTTTGAAGTAACATGAGGATCCACAAAATACTAAGAAAGAAATTCAGAAAATTGTGTACAGTTTTTCTCAGACTGAATATTGGAGTGAGGACCAAAGGCTAATATTTAACTTTCATATTGAATGCAATTTGAAACAAAATATAGGAATCTGTGGGTCATTCATCTGGCTCCAGGGCCACCCTTCCCAAAGTCAATCCAGTTGTTCATCCCAGCTCTGCCCCACACGAGGTTTCCTCCTGTACTTGGGGAGCTCCTTCCCCACCCCACGCCCCCTGTCAACATGACTGATGAACTCAATATCCCCTTCTCTCCAACTGACAGCTCAGCAAGCTGACTCCAATCAGCAGGACCCCCTGGTCGCCTGACTCAGGCCTCCCCAATCAGAGGCAGAGGCTGCTGCCCACAGACTAACGTGTCTGCAGAGGCTGGTAAGTGAGAACTCCCGGAGCGCCTCTGCAGAGAGCTGAAGTGACCAGGCTGCCCTTCACCTGTCAGGCCCTGCGAAGGGTCAGCAGGCACAGCCTGTCCGTCCTTCACCCGCTCTGTGAGCTACAAAGGGTTTGTCTTGTCTGTCTCTCTCTTTCTTTTCTTTTAATTTCTTTTTTTCTTTTCTTTCTTTCTTTCTTTTTTTTTCTTTCTTTTTTCTTTTTTGTCCTCCCTCCCTCCCTTCCTTCCTTCTTTTTTTCCTTGAGGTGCTGGGGATCCATCCAAGGCCTTGTTCCGTGCTAGGCAAGCTCTAGAAAGGATTTTTCTTTAAACCTGCTGGCTTCAAAAGCACTCTAAGTCCACTGGTTTGCAATTCATCAATCCAAAACAGAAAAAGCAAGCTGTTATTCAAGAAGCATTTAGGCCCCGAACCAGGAGAGTGGGAAATGTTCCTTGGGGCCATAATGGGACAAAGGTTCGCTGGTTTATTGATTCATCCCACAAATATTTCCTCAGCCTGCTGCTCAGCTAAGGAGATGAACTGAGGGAAGGATGTCTGCTGGTGGGTCTCACTATAACATCATCCCACGTGATGAAACGGAATCCAAAAATTCTGACTGAAGGACCATTCACACTGAATTACTAGTGAACACTCGAGTCAGGCATTTTACATACATTGTCTGGTTGGCTGTTGTGTGCAATCCCCGGTCATTTTATAGATGAGAAAACTGAGGCTCAGAGGGACTCAGTGATTTGTTTATTTAAGATCGGTAGCTGGGAAATAATAGATATGGGATTCAAACCTATCTGGCACCAAATTTCATGATTTTAACCATTTTTGCTGCATTTCCTGTTTTCATTCCTTTGTAGAGAGTTGTTGGTAGGATAAAAAGAAGGCAAAGCTGTTCACGGAAGCACTTTGAAAAAGACAAAGTCCTCTGCTGTAGGTGAATAGCATCGTCTCTGAGGAATCTGGACTTGCACTGGGTTAATTTTCGGTGGACAATGGAGCATTTGGTCGACTGACCTCTCCTCCAAGTTCAGGAGGCCTCTCAAGTTTCAGTCACCACGGCTGCCTGGGAGCACCAGGATTCTGACTGTTTCCTTATGGGATTCTCCTGGGCCGAGGTTCCTGAGTGTGGCCTGAACCTGGTGGTACTGTACTGCTGCGTGGGGAGATGAGGTCAGCTGGACCCTGCCCTGGGGTTTAAATCTAAATAACCACTGAAATGGGCTGCCTTCGACCTGGTGAAAATGTTTATTTCTTATTTCTGTTTGAAGTAAACTTCCTTTTCAAAGGTCCTTCCCTAAAAGACAAGGGGAGGGAAGACTTTTCTTTGTTCAGAGAAATTTCTCTCACATTTCTTAGCTATTAACTGTAGAGTCTGAGCTTTTCAGATGCCGAGAACATGGAGATGGAGCATTAAGAGACATTATGAAGTAGCAGAAAACACACTGACCTGGGAGTCACATTCTGGGCCAGAGTCCCCTGTACACAATGATCCACTCACCGTAAAACTTTGTGAGCATGTTTGCAATGTCTCCACTTCTACTTCTCCATCTATAAAACAGACCCAATAATTCTTTTTCGTCTTGCAGACTTAAGATGCAGATCGATTTTAATAGGAATCTTATCTATCAAGTCTTTCATTTATTCAGCAACTGCTAGAAACTTGAGACAGGAGGATGAGCCAGACTGCCAAGGCCTGTGCTCATGAAGCTTACAGTCCAGTGGCAGAGACGGATGTTGGTCAATTTTAACAGAGGCACTTGCTTAAGGAAATATTATGAGAAGAGTGATAAGAAAGGAGACCTGGGAGCTGCCAGGGCCTGTGGCTGCCAGTGTCAAGAAAGGAAAGACTTGAGGGACGGTGTGGTGAAAGGGAGAAGGAAGTAAAGCAACACCCGGGAGGCTCCAAGGCAGTTTGGCACACAGCAATGGAGAGAAGGTCAACATATAGCAGCCACATGCCCATGTTTGCCAGCTCCTTCCAGTTTATGCCCAGGATAGTCATTAAGACAGCCCTGTGCACTCCCTAAAGCATCTCTATGGGTGAGAAGTCTCACTGATGCCTCACTAATGTGGAGGGTGTGCAACTGGAGGGTAAAAAAAGAGGATAATATCAGTTAACATTGATTCAGGGCTTTTGTGGGTCTGCATTATGCCGTGAGCTTTAGAAGAGGTAGGTACTCCTGTCAGTCACATTTTATATGGGAAGAAACCAAACCTTATAGAAACTGAGGAACTTGCCCAGGACCATGTAGATGGTCAGGGACAAAGTGCTAACTTGAAGTTGGGATTTATTCCAAAGATCAGGTACTTAACCACGCTGAGAAGGCCTCCCCAGGGGAAAGCATTTTACTATAAATGTATTCTGCTAGAAGGTTGCAATTTTTCTGAATGGTTAGCTGACTTTGGCACATGATCACTGAATGAATTGAGGCGAATGATGGCCTCCACCGCAGCATCTTCTCTGTCTATTCTGTGTTATAGGAGAACTGTTAGGAGGAACATCGACACATAGCAGGGATATCCACTGAAGCATCAGGATTCAGGATTCAGGCCCTGGTTCTGCAGGCCGTAACCTAGCCAAGCCATGTCTCTTCCCAGAGCCCAGCCCTCCATTCTCCAACAAGAACAGACTTTGTCTTCACCAGGCTGTGCCCAAGAACACGGCACATGTGGAGAGGTTCAAGTGCATAAACTGGAAATCGCCATGGTGATAACAGCGACCAAGCACATGGGGAACGTTTGTTAAGAACCTCTTCGTTATTAAAGGATACGTGATTTATAAGATTTGGTCATTTGCCCTACAAAATTACCATGAGGTAAATACTATTATTTCCCTTAATACATGCATAAATTGAGAATGAAGTAACTCGTTCCAGCCACAGAGCTGGTATTTGGAGCTGGGCTAGTGGACTCTAAGCCAAGGTTCTTAGACATTTTATTAGTTACTAAATCTCATCCATGTCAGAGAGGACAAGGTACCATAAATGGTTCTGGGCCATCTCTCCTAAAAGCCTCAGAACCTAAGCCAGTTCAAGGATGTTTAGGAGAAGAGGTGGAAGGTGGAGAGGTACTAGCCCGTGGGGAGGTCTGTGCAGGAAGAGAAAGGGATGTTAGTCAAGAATCATCCACAGGTCTTCCAGAGGGTTCTGAGATGGCCAGGCAGATCTGGAGAGGAATCAGTGATGAGGTCAGAATTTGTTAGGATGCAGAGGATGGATCCTTCTTGCTCTAATAGAATAGTAAATGAGAACATGAGTGTCACTCTGATGAGTCTCAAGAGGATTGGATGAGTGTTGATTTGACACTGCCATAGGCTTCCCTGTCAACCAGTGAACAAGCCCTGCACAAGCCAAGACTCAACTAAGGTGACAACTGTCATGTTTAGGAATTCATTACCTATTAACCACCATTACATGTTCTTTATGCATGTTACTGCAATACACCTTCAATTCAGATGTTAATACTCCTGTGTTGAAATAAGGAACCTGACCACTGAGAGATGAAATCCCACACCCAAGGCCCCAAGGCTGGTAACTGGGTTTGAACCCAGGTTGTCTTGACTAAAGGATCTGTGCTGTCAATCACCAGGCAAGGTCATTTCCACTGACAGAACATCTATTAGTATTCCCACCTTCCTTTTTAAAGAAATTCAGTAGAAATGTGTTTACCTCTAACAATAGAAAGGAGTTACAGAGGAGTTAAACTTGGTTCACTCCAGAACACTTTTCATCCTACCTGTGTGAATATGAACAAATCAGTTTATCACTCTTGGGCTTCAGTTTCCGCATCTATGCCATGAGAATCCTAGCACAAACATCTATGCCCATTGATTGCAGTGAGGATTAGCAGAGGATGTGTTTTAAGCGCCTAGCATTCTGTCTGACATACAGTGAGCCCTCAATAAAAAGGAGAGACTTATTAAATGAGAAAACATAGGCTGAATACGTCTGCTTTGATTATGGTAAGAATGCAAGTGGAGGACTTCACGGAGCATCCAGTGCAGCCCTCTGCGAGCTTTCCACACCTCTGACCCTGGAGGTGTGGAAGTCCTTGATCCTGATCCAGGATTTCATCCAAAGTGGGTAATAATGATTGATTGAAACCAATGGCACAGGGCCACGAAGATACACATAGTGGCAGTAGAGGAGTGTCCCCTCCCTGCCCTCCAGCATTCCCTAACCAGCAGATGCAGCCCAATATGACCCAATTTTCTGAACAATGAATGTTTGAAGCTGTTGGCTTTCAGCCACGGGGTGTTCCATTTAACCAGATTTCTGTCTAATAAAGTCTCAGAGTGAGACTGTGGTGTGTAGCGGTTTGTGGTTAATTTTTTAATATAATGTTTTGGGCAATATTAAATGGAAAGAGACTTTGACACAAAAGGAAAGCTTTAATTTGTTTATGTTCTCCCCTGTCACCAAGATTTTGTATGGGCTGTTCTCATGGCCCAAGATGCAGTGTCCTGTATGTAGCTATTCCTGACACCTTGGGTTAGGGACCAAGTCCTTTACCTTCAGTTCTCAGCTCAGATACTGTTACACCTTCCCTGAGTTTCCCATCTTCCTTCTGTTTTTGCTGTGCATTTTACAAATACTGCTATTTTTGCAATTGTCTTGTTTTATTCCATTTGTCATCTGTCTGTCCGTCTGTCTGTCTGGGTTGGCTGCTAGGCCTCCTTTGCTCACTGCAGTCTCCCTGGCACCTGTGGCAATTCTGGGAACTCTTAGTGCTTAAGAAATACTTTTGGATAAGTGAGTGAATGCATCGACTCTGGGGAGATACGATAAAGTGAGGTACAGAAACAGCCTCGCACATAGTAGGGGTTCTCTTTCTCTCCTTGCCTCCCCTTTGCAGGCTGAGCTTTCAGAGACATGCATGACGTCTTGCCCCTCAAAGAGCATCGTAGGGGCTCAGCACATGCTGGTTGAATAAACAAATAAGCCCTGAACCTTAGCCATTTTATCTGTAGCATGAAACAGTTGGGTTAGATTCATAGTCACACAACCTATGTTCTCTGAACCCCTACAACATGTGACAGGCACTGGGCACTGAGTCACAGATAAGTTCCCTGAGAAGCCTGCTGAACAGTAGGATGAGATGGGGACTAGGATGCAAGGTATAAAGAGAGGCATCCCATCTTGGGGTGCAGTGAGGCTGACAGGGAATGAATGAGATTGACACCAGACCTGTCCTGTAGAATGGGACAGATTCTGGAGATGGTGCACGTGCAGATATGAAGTCTCAAAATCAACTCCTCCATGCCTGGCAGCCAGAAGAAACTTCTCTTTCAAAACTCTAGCCTTCTGGAATGAGCCCCTTTTAGACCATCACTTCCTTTCTTGGTGTGGTATTGACTAGAGTGCCCAGATATTTGGCCAGACATTATTCTGGATGTGCCTGTGTGGTAGTTTCTGCATGAGATTGACACTTGTCCTTCTGAATCAGAAGGAGATTGGTCTTCCTAATGTGGGTGGGCCTCAGTCAATCAGCTGAGGGAACTCCTATCTTCAGGCTCACACTGAAACACGGACTCTTCTTGGGTCTTGGGCTGCCTTTTAGACTGGAACATGTACCATTGGCTCTCTTAGTTCTCAGGCCTTCCAACCTGAACGAGGACCATTGGCTTTCTTGGGTCTCCAGCTTGCTGACTTCAGAGCTTGGAACTTCTCATCCTCCCTCATCACGTGAGTCAAGTGCTCATCATAAGTATCTCTTCTCTCTCTCTTTCTGTACCCACAAGCACCCCCCCCCACAAACATATAGAAGTATTTAGTATCTACTTTCCATTGGTTCTGTTTCTCTGGAGAATCCTAACTCACACAGAGGGTAAGGAGGCCTCTACCCTTTCCTGAGCCTGCATAGGATGGAACTGAGCAAGGTGATTTATATCCCTCTTTCATGCCCCTGAACAGTCCTCTGAGGGCAGTTATAAATTCTGGCTTACATGTGGATACACTGAAGCTCAGAGAGGTGAAGCAGCATTGCCAGCATCAGACAACCATCAGAGACAAAGTCAGGTCCAACCTCGCTTCCTCTACCTCCATAATGGCCCAAACCATTTCTCTTCCCACCAACCACATTCTTCTCTGCATGTTTCCTTTCTCTTTGAGACAGTGTGTTCTTTATGGGCAGAAACCAAGTCTAATTGTTTTTGCTCCATTTACCCATTTTTAATTCTTGTATCTGGCACATGGAAGTGAGGGTGGGGGAGATGTGGGTGGTGTCTAAAAATTATCACATGATCCACCTGGGTCATAGACTTTGATGTAGGAAAGTACCTCAGAGACCACCTGCCTCTATCTGCCCTCCCTCTACCTCTGTTTCTAGTCCTCTTCCCTTTATTCTACATGTTGTTCTTCATTATTCTGTGACCATGCATCCCCCAGGAACTGCAGGGTATCCTGAAGCTCGAGCTGATGGCTGGGGAGCCCACCTCCTCAGGAAACACATCCACAAGCCCCTTTTGGCACCTTGGCTTTCCTGCATCTCCTGGCTTCTCCTGCACCTCCTGGGCCTGGAGCCAGATCTGCAGTTGGGCTGGAGCAGAGAGGAGAGAGTGTGAGCTGAAGAAGACAGTGAGACCCTGACAGGCTCCCTGGGCCCCTGGTGGTTGAACTATGGCTATAAATAGAAGGAATATGAAGCTGAATGTCTTTTTAATATGCACATGGAATTCATTTATTTAATGAAGAATTTTCCTGGAACAGAGAGCTTGCCGTCAGAGCTGAGCTATTTTTGAGTAGGATGTGAAGGAAAAACTCAAGAGAATTATTTGCTGTTTGGATTTATACTTTTAAAATAGGTTGCAATAAAAAATAAAACTATAGGGGCCGAAATAAAATCAGTGTTTGCCAAGGGCTGGAGGTAGGGGCGAGGGATTGGCCGGAAAGGGGCATGAAGGAACTTTCTGGAATGATGGCTGTGTTTTATATGGATGATGGTAGTATTTACACCACTGCGCGTGCTTGCCAAAATTTGTAGAACTGTTCACCCAAAACGAATGAATCTTGCCGTATGTAAACTATTCCTCAACAACCCTGATGTACAAACAAGCCACAATGCGCCTTTTCAGGGAGAAAGGGAGGAGTGGGGAAGGACTGCTTCAGTCGCCAGCTTCAGGTGGGGTTCTCTGCAGCTGTGTTTCATAGTTCTTCTCACTTCATACTTGCAAAGCATAATGAGTTGGTGGTTCTTTATCTACATTTTACAGATGATACACCAGAGCTCTGGATCAGCTCCTGCCAGGCTGCATGCTGAGGTCTCAGAACTTCAAACCCACCTCCTCTGCCTCCCTGCATGTTCAGAGAGATGGAGTCTAGAAGGGAAGTTTTGGGAATAGACACAGCTCAGTTTTTGCTCCTTCAGTACAATGCTGCTGGACAGCCCCACACCTCCTTTCCAAATGCTCCTCCATTCTGTATTCTTTGGCTGTGTCAGGCTGCATCTGGGAAAAGGCCTTAATAAAGTGCTAATGGTCTTTAAAAGCTTTATTTAGTGCCCTTGGATCTCCCTTTTTATCAAGTGTGTTTGGCTTTGGGAAGAGTCAGAACTCTTACAGAAGGTGGGCTGTGCTCCATAGGACCTGCCATCTTTCCTGAATCCCTCTCCCATGGCTGATGCCATTAGTCCATCTTGATCCCCTGTGAACCCTGACTTGCTCTTGAACTCCTGCATAACACCGTCCTCTGGGAAGGAAGCACTATCAGATCTGAGTTGGCCCTCGGATCAGAAGCCCACTGTCCTTCTAACTGGGTTGCTAGGTGCCACCTAGCTGCATTTATAAATTGAGGATTTAATCCTTTCCACTTATTGAACCTGGAACCCTGAGGAGAGTGAATGTCTGGATCTGGAGGCAATGTAGAAAGAACTGGATTAGATAATTGCAGTTAGGTTTGGACACTGACTTTGTGCCACTTCCTCTGGCAGACCCTGAATGCGCATTTTCTTTCACTGTGAAATGGAATAATAGTAATAGTAACAATAACAGTTATCCAAAAGGGATGATGTACAGCTGAAATCAAATGCTCCAACACACAGAAAACAGAAGCTCAATATATCCTCAACCCTATGCTAAGAACTTTTATTGCATAATCTTGTTCAACCCTATAAAAAAAGTTAGGCATAATAAACTTTAACATCTGTATTATATAGGTAATAATTAATTTGTTCAGATTACACAATAAAAGGCAAAGTCAAGACTTGAACTCAGGTCTGACTCCAGGCTCCCATTGTAGATCACGAGCTGCAATGCTCTTTTTCTAGGCATGGGACAAACAGTACTTGGGATGGTATGCCCTTTATTGCAGGACTGAGAGGACTGGAAAGTCTCAGGCCAGCGTCTCACTCCCATATGAGCCTGGGGCAGGCACTGAAGATGCAAGAAGTGCAGTATGGCAGAGTGACCTGGGTGTGGCTGGAAGGCACCAGCGCGAGAGGGCATCTGTGTTGAGGAGGGGCCTCATATGCAGAAATGGTTTTGTGGGGGCCTTGCTAGTATATGTGCTGGTTTTGTATAAATTAGAAAAAAGTGGTTCTTCTGGGCTGATGAATTACAAAATGTTCCCTCTTGAAGGACACAGCTTAGAAGAATCAAGGCTGAAATTGGATGAAAAAAAAATGGAGCCCTTTCCTCTGGAGAAAAAATTAACATGTGTGGACTGGATCTCAGCAAGCCTTCAGCTGGCTGATGCATTTGTGCAGTGTCCTACCTGTCCAGCAATAAGGAGTGACCTTGGATCTTGAGAAGAGGGAAGGCTATAATCATAAGGAATCTGAGAACAGGTAAATGCTGAATGTCCAGGTAGTTAATACTACTGGCCTGAGCCAGAATTTGAATCCAGCTCTGAATGATTCTAAAGTTAGTGGGACTGATCATAAGAATCACTTGCTAAAAGCAGAGATTACCACGACTTTCCTCAGAATAATCAAACTCAGCAATTCTAGGGTGGGTATTCTAATGATCAGAAAGATTTAGGACGTATTACTCTATCCCGTGCTATCATACTGTATTGTAACTGTCTCCATTAGCAGCCAGGATTACCATGTGGTCTCCTGGGTCTCTCCAGGGCAGGGCCATGTCTGATTCAATTCCACATCCGTGGCATGTGAATCCATGTCTGGCATAGAACATGAAAACAGAGTCCATCAACAAAGAGCTGATCCATGCACTGAATGACTTCATAGTCAATCTAAGAATTCTGACTTAATTCTGGCTTGCTCAGTATGCTATTATCCTGTCTGCCAAGGGGTCTGGAACTACAAGTGCTCTTCCCTGAAGTCCCACTTCTTCCCATTTCCCTAACCACCCTTTCCTCCACCTACCCCTAGCAGGACAGGGCCTGTATTCCAGAAGATGCCTTCCAACTGCAGGCTAGAGCTTGGTGTGTTTTCTGGTAGCCACACGTACATTAGATCCAGGCTCTGCCTCTAACTCCTGGTCTGTGATTGTACATCACTGGGCCTCATTCCCCCATTATAAAATGGAACCGTTTTTATAGTGTGATTTCTGAGGTCTCTTCCAATGCTGATGTGCTGGAGTCCTCTGGCTGGCATCTAGAATTTCTGGTGAGTTTTGTGAGATGTGGGGGTCTTGGTGAAGGCCTTCTCACCGGCCTCCCGTGGCCTGTTGGTGGCAGCTTGGGCAATGAGCGGCTGCAGTCTGGGATCTTCCTGAGGTCTGCCTCACTGGTGGGTCTGCTTCAGCTTATGGTCACCTTCCAGCAGGCTCTGGGCACCCCCTGGGCAGCTCAGTAAATCCTGGATGGGAAGCCAGCTGGATGAGGGATGCGTGGGGAGCCCTGGAAAACACAGCAGTTCAAAGGCAGAGCTCAGGCCTGGAGGTTTCCCAACACACTCACCCTCCCAGGCTTTGAATTCAAGCTCCATCGGAAAAACACAAGTGTCTGGTTCCAGGGGAAAGGCTTCTAGTAATAATAATGAAAAGGGGCTTTGAAGGCTTCTTGGAAATCGCTTTCCATAAAATTGTGTTTTGAGAATTTGAGTGCAAGTCAAGCAGAAACACGGACTGAAATTCTCCCTTTTCATACTCATTCTTTTAAGTATTTTATTTTGAAATATGAAAATAATGAGTGCATATGGTCAAAGAATGCAAACAGTACAGAAAAGCAGAAAATAAAAAGTATGCCTCCCTGCCCCCCTGCCCAGTTCCTCCCCAGTCCATGCAGGAACAATTCATTTTGGGGTGTGTGTGTGTGTGTGTGTGTGTGCGACTACTGTGTGAATTTAAAAATTTTTAAATCTTTTTCTTATGGTAACATAAATAACATATAACTTACCATTTTAACCATATTTAAATGATTTAGGGGTATTGAGTATATCGACGTGGCTAGGCTGCTGTGGTCACCATCCTTCTCCAGAACATCTCCATCTTCCCACACTGAAAATCTGCACCCATTAAACAGTAACTCCCTTCCCCCGCCACCCCACCAGCCCTGGGAAGCACCTTTTTAATTTGTGTCTCTGTGAATCTGACTATTCTAAGTACTGCGTGCAAATGGAATGGTAGAATATTTGTGCTTTGGGGGCAGGCTTCTTTCCCTGAGGTGAACAATTGCTTTTTGACTTTTGGTAGGTTACTACCATAAGTCTAATTTATATGCTTATGTGGTATGTCTTAATCTCTTAAAGTGAAGTAGTATTTATTGGGTCCTTGCAACGAAAGATTTTGCATAACTGCCCCACAGTCCCTTTCCATCCCCACCTCTCCTGTTACTTATTATCTGTAGAGCTTCAAGTAAGTGATCTTCCCTCCTGAACTCCAGACTCATATGCCCAGCTCTCTGCCTGGAATCTCCCCTTGGGTGAATCTCATTAGATGTCGTAGACCTCAAGGTTGCCCACTAAGATCATGACCTTTGGTTCCACTGGCCTTCGTCTTCTCTGACGGGACCCTCCACAGTCCTCCCCACTCAGGAAAGGTCACCTTCATCTTTGCTCAAGTTCCAAACCTTCCGATCATCCTCCAGCCCCTTTTGTACTTCACACATCTCACATCTGGACTGATGGAAGCTCCTGTTGGTTGTACTTTAGAACATATCTAGACTCATACCATGTCCTGGTAACTCACCCAGCTCCAAGCCACCATCCCCTCTCACTGGGGCTATTGAAACACTCCAACTTGTCTTCCTCCATTCTCCCTGGCCCAGAAGGAGAGTGAAAATAGTAACCCGAGTTATCTTTTAAAATAAAAGGCCTCTGTCAGAATCAACCAATGACTTTCCACTTCCTTCAGAATAAAAGCCCAAGTGCTTGTGATGACCCAGGAGGCTTCACACCAGTGCTTTTCAAATGTTAATATAGACAGGATCCACTTGGGGGGGCACATGGCAGTGCAGACTGTGATCCCAGAGAATCAGCAGCTGTTGGGTAGAGTACCACACTTTGATAATAAGAGCACCCAGCCTCCCCTCCAGACCCACATTCCCACCTTGCATGGGGCCTCTCCTCTATTACTCTGCTCCCCTCTGTCCTTGCTCCAGTCTCATAGGTCCTTTCTCCAATGAAGTGTTCTCATCTTGGGGTTTGTACTTTCTGCTCTCTCTATTTAGGACCCTCTTCCTCCAGATGGAAGATACAAAGCTCCCTCCTCACCTTCTTCACTGCCTTGGATCAGCCTCTTGTCTTCTCCCTATTTTGAAGTTGCAACCCTTCTCTCTGTTTCTCCCTAGTTTTTGTCCTTGTTTTATACAAAGGGTATTCAAACTACGGCCTGCAGGCCATGTTCAATTTGGGCCCACTGCCTGTTTTTGTAAATAAAGTTTTATTGGAACAAAGCCATGTGAGTTTGTGTCTTATTTAATGGCTGCATTCCTGCAATGAGGGCATAGTGAAAGGTTCAGACTGAGGCCTCTGGCCTACAAAACCTGAAGTATTTACTCTTTAAATGCTTTTTCTAGGAAGAGTTTGCTGCTCCCCACTTCATAGCTTTGACACTATCTAACTTGCTAGATGAAGCACTTGTTCCTTTATAGTCTGCTGTGCGGCACTAGAATGCAGACTCTGTGATGGAAGGAGGAATGATCTGTTTTGTTCATGGTTATATTCCTAATACCAAGAGGATGCAAAGCATAGAGTCACTTAATGAATATCTATTAGGGGGGTGGTTGATTATAAGTTAAAACTCCATATGTTTAAATTTTTACTTTGTCAGCTCTTTAGACAGTATGGAAGAGGGCCATGGAAGAGGACACTACTGGACTATGCTTTCTCTCCTCATTTCTCCCTTCATTCCTGATCCCTGATGCCCCAGATCACTGTCACATTGCCAGTGTTGACACCAATTACATTCTGCACTCTAATTATTACTAAAATCTTAATAGATTTGTCTATAGATAGATTCTAAAAGTGCCAACCCAGCCCCCCAAAATCCATTCATATTTTAATCAATAAATAATATTTCCTATAGAATCTAGGATATTGATTGACAGGGGGAAGAAAATGGTAATTCTGAGTCATGGGGCATGAAGGGAAATCTTCCTCTATGGGAAGTGAATAGATTCTTTTTTCTATCAAATGTGTAAAATAATACATATCTGTGTTATGAATTTTGTATACTATTTCTAACTTTTCCCAAAGTGCCTAATTCATCTTTATTTTAATTTACAGAAATTATAAATGTCAGAAGATCTCATGTTTAAGATCGTTGTGCTTAATCCTCTGATTTTTGCTGGATATACCACACTGTGGTCCACTCACTCTGATACCTTGCTTTTGGATGACTTCCCTTGTCCCTTGCATCATAAAGATTTTCCTTCCCTTCTTTCCATTTTTATTTTTCTAGATCATATCTCAAGTAACTTTTTTCAGAAAAGGAATAGGGGAGGTAACCATATTTTCCTATTGTTGCCATAACACATTACCACAACTTAGTGGCTAAACACAACACAAATGTATGACCATACAGTTCCGTAGGCTGGGTGTTCTCATGGATTTCACTAGACTAAAACCGAGATATCAGCAGTGCGGAGTTCCTTCTGGAGGCCCTGGGGTCATTCTGTTTCCTTGTCTTTTCCAACTTCTAGCAGTTGCTCATATCCCTTGGGTCCTGGATCCCTTCCTCCACCTTCAAATCCAGTATCTCCGACCACTTTTCTGTCAGAATATTTTCCTCTAAAAGTGCTCTGCTTAAAAAAAAGTATTAATTTCTTAAAGTTGACAAATAAAATAAATAAAATTGTGTATTTTTTGTGGTACACAACATGATGTTTTGAAACACGTTCTTCAATTATAAATAATGCTAATATCATTGAAATTCTGCTAAGTACAGACATTTCTAGAACTGTGGAGTGGCTAACTAAATCAATCTAATGACCATATCCATTAACATTTCCCATTCTCAATGATCCATGTCAAGATCCTTAATCTGATGGTATTTGCAAAGCCTCCTTGTGTGGAAGGTACCATATTTACAGATTTCTGGAATTAGAATGGGGACTGGAATTTGGTGGAGGACTGGGGAGGGGAAATCATTCTTTGGCTTATCAGATAATATATTTGAGTTCTAGAATTTTTCTTTTTTAAAGTATTCTGATATTTTATTATAGTAAAAGGCTTTTTTGGAGGTTCATATTTTGCCATGATTTTTATTACTTTACTCGTAAATCCTGATGGAGCAAGTAAGTGTCACACACTTGGAAAAAAAGATGGAATTTCTTTAATTAGCCTCATCCTGCTTATAGAATTTTAGGTTCAAAAGCACATTCCCTCATAAGTGTGAGGACACCTCTGTGTCATCCGGCTTCAGCGGTTGCCGACGTGAGATTTGAGTGTGGTCTGATTTTCTCCTTCGTAGGTATGCTGGCTGCCATAGCCCTTGACAGCTTTTAGGAATGTCTTCTCTTTTTTCATGTTTAAAAATTTCAATCAACAATCATATATTATATAAAAATTCTGATTCATGCATCAGATTACATAAATTATACAATTGCTGCATTATGCAATTTACATATTTTTGAGTTTGTAAAAATGCATACAAGTTACTAGAGCATTTTCTTAAGAAGGTAAGTGTAATTCTTCAATTATAAATAATGCTTATGTCATTGAAATTCTGCTAAGTACAGACATTTCTAGATCTGCAGCATTTTTTTTGTACCTCAAAATACAAACCATTTGGAAGCTTCAGAGTAATAGGCTCTAATGTATCATTAGTTAGACTTCCATTCCATTGTCACAGTGGATTTTTTAACAGAGAAAATAAATGAAGTAAAATGTCAACCCTAGTTTAAGTCTTGAAAAGCTTCTACTCTTCTTATTAAGTACATCAGAAAATCCTTCATATGCAGATTAATTAGTTAAGGTGCTACCTCTTGCATATTAAATACTTCCAACAACCGTGTCTGGATTCTTAAAGTTCTAACTGTGAAAATGGGGGCTTTCCATAGGTGCCAGCAGACCCTCGCCTCCCTCCATGAGCCAGCTCAGGTGAATGGGCATGCTTTCTTCATGAAATGCCACTGATGACAATGGGGGTCAGCTTTTGTTTTCTTTTTTTTTGTTTACATTCGTCATATGTCCCATTAAAATGACTCTTCCAACCTACACAATCGTATTGCTATGTAGGTCAAGAAATATTTTTTTTTCCTGCTGTTTTCTTCAATAATATCTGTACTGCTTTGACCTTCTCTAACTTTTCACCTGTCCTTTCCATGTCCAAAACTCCCATTAGAGGAATTCTGACCCTTCCAAATCTATTTGCCATTTATTTTAACTTCTAAATTTTTTCATGTTTTCCTCCACTTCACCTTTTGCTCCACGTTCCATGAGATTTCCTTGACTTCATCTTCCAGGTCACCAATTTGGTCTTAAACCATGACCAATCTAATATTTAGCCTTCACTGACTTTTAAAAAATGTTGACAAACATAGTTTACATTTCCAAGAACCCTTGATGGCCTGTTTCTCATGGCAGAAATAACTTCTCAAATTTCCCAGAGGTTACTGATTTAATTTAATTTGAAATTCTCTTCCATTTCTTGCTTATTTCTGATTTTTAAAATATCTTTGTTATTAATCTTAGTTGTTTTTGTATTTCTCTTTTTCTTTCTCCTCAATCTTCCTCAAATGTTGACTAAATCAGAAAACTTTTATTTGTGATTCTCTGCTTTGATAGCATAGGGAGTTGGCAAGGGTTACCCTGGTAATCCAGCAGGTTGAGTTTCCCAACAGGGCTTTTCTCCATATGGGAGAGGTGATGAAGAGCTCTGTGTGAAGAAGCAGATCTTACTGAGTGGCAGACTTGTCTTCACTGTGCATGGTGGGTGCAGACCAATTTGCTTGAGCCCCCAATGTCCAGAGTGTGGGACCCAAGGTTTAAGAACCACAGTACATTTCCATTCTGGATGGAAGTATCTTTCTTCTTTTTCTGCAGGTCATGGTTGGCTTATGGATTTACCTGCCTCTGTCACCAGCCCCCACCTATTAACTAGCTGAAGGTTCTTTTGCTCAATTTAGATAGAAATCATGAAAAGGTCAAGTGCAGCTTATCTAGTATTAACTGTTCTAAGTCTTTGAGTGCAAGCACCTCTGTGCTCTGAGTGCCAGTCGCTCCCAGTGGCTAGTATTAGCAGCTCTCTTGGTAGCTTTCAGTACCTCTCAGAAGCTGTCTTAATAGTTCCCAGAAGTTCTCAGTTGCTCTCAGTTTTATCAGCTCTCACTGCTAGTGCTAGGCATCCCTTACTGTTAACAGCTTTCTTTCTTTCTTTTCCTTTCCTTCCTTCCTTCCTCCCTCCCTCATTCTTTCCTTCCTTCCTTCCTCCTTCCTTCTTTCTTTCCTTCCTTCCTTCCTTCCTTCCTTCCTTCCTTCCTTCCTTCCTTCCAAGGGATTGAACTCAGGTGCCCTTAACCACTTAGCCACACCCCACATCCCCAACCCTTTCTTGTATTTTATTTTGAGACAGGGTCTCCCTGAGTTGCTTCAGGCCTTACTAAGTTGCTGAGGCTGGCTTTGAACTCACAATCCTCTTACCTCAGCCTCCTGAGCTACTAGGATTAGAGGTGTGTGCGCCACCATGCCCAACTTGTTAACAGCTTTTAATGAAACATACAACCATTGGAATGAGGCTTTATTGGTGCAGCACAAGGGAAGCAGTACAAGGGATGGAACTTTCCTGGATTGACTCCCCACGGGTAAGAAGAGTGGTGCTTACATAGACAAAAGGGGGAAACTTGTACAAGTGCAGTCACCTATCAGCTAATTGCAGAATTTCTGCACTGTCTTGATAGTCTGCTGTATGTTTTTTGGGTCTGCCTGCCCTTGGATGTCATGGGTGGGAGAGGTGCACATCACAGGCCAAATCAGAGACTTCTGTAGAGCTGTGGGGACATCTGGAGTTGTGTGTGTGTGTGTGTGTGTGTGTGTGTGTGGTGTAGAATGAAGTGCTGTCCTTGGGGCAACCATGACAGCTGCAGTTGCCAGTGTCTGCAGAAAGAGTGGTGGTTAAATCAGAAGAGGGGCTCCTAAAGTAGTCACACTGCCATGGCAACAGGCTTGCCAATCCTCCAAAGCAGTGGCAATGGAATCAGCTGCCCCATGGTAGTCACAGAAGCAGCAGCAAGCTAGAAGTTGCCTTGGAAACCACAGCAGCAGTGGGGAGTTGTGGGGAGTGGCCTGTAGCCTTTGCCAACTCCCCAAGAACCTTGGGCCTTTGACTGGCATCTGGAATTGCAGATGAAATCGCCACCACTCTGATCCCTGACCCTATTGGCAAGCTGGGTGCATCTTCTTTGTTGTAGCCCAGGATGGCAATAGCTTGAGCCAGGTAGCCAGGTATGGAATAGGGTGGGTGGTATTTTGCTGAGCAGCCATGTGTAATGATGCCTGTTCTTGCTGTCCTCAGGCAGCAGCAGCTATAGGAGAAGTAAAAGCACTTATGTACAAAAGGAAGAAAAAAGCAGAAACACAGAAAACAGGAAAAAACCCTTTAAGGGAGTATTGGGTCTTCCTCTTTTGTCTCACACCCAGAGTACTGCCCCCCACCCCACTAGTCTTGACTCTCTCATGGTGGCCATCCCTAGCCTTCCTTGACTCTTATCCATAGGCCCTTCCAGGGCTCTATCAAGCAACACCACTCACATGTACATTGCAGTATGCTGTCTGTGCCTCGTACTAAGTTTTTGTGCCCTAGTTTATGACTCAGGGATCCTATTTGCTTCCTACCCTTTAGAAATGTGTGCAAGTCTCTGATGTGTGGGAATCACCCTTCTTTTTTTTTTTTTTTTATCAGACTGGCAAGGGTTTGTGTATTCTGTTTTGTAAAACTGTTGTCTGTTCAGTTGGATCTTGTCTGGGTTTTATGTCCAATCTGCCATTTTGAAATACAAGTCTGAAATTCTAAATATCTAAACACAATTCAAATTTAAAAGAAGCACTTTGTATCTCCTCTGTTTAAAATTTGCACCTCTTTTCTTTAGCATGCCTGGGATCTTATATCTTGTGCCTCCCTTTTCCGTGCTACATCACATTGTTATTTGTATTGATTGCACCTCTTGGTTATGAGGTCTTGGAGTGTATAAGGTACATGCTCGCTACCAGATTTCCAGCACTACACACAAGTAAATGTTCAGGATCTCCAGACTGTGACTACATGCATACCTACTCTATGAACATGAGGATCCAGGGGAATAGGATCTAGATGTAGCATACCATGAATTCAAAATATAGTGGTGGAAACAGACTCTCAAATAGATATGTTTAAGAGGGTTTTAATATAGTGGGTACAAAGTGTGAAACCATATCCAGGGAGCGGATAATTATGCCAGGGGCTGGGCAGGGAGGTCAGGAATAAAGTAGAGATTATCTTGGTCTTGAAGGTGCATAGGGGCTCTCAGGGAGTGCCAGGTATATTTGAGCCTTCCAGAAACAAAACAGAAAGTCAAAGTTAATTATATCTGGGGTGTAAAATATAATGGCAGCTGTAGCAGGGGAGGGGTCCTCAGAGATTAGTCAGGGGCCAGAACACACTACAAGGCCAGCAGCCTAAGAAGCATTTTGTATTTTACCCAGGAGTAATTTCTGAGAGTCAAATAGGCTGGTTCAGTTCTTCACAAAGCTGCAGATCCCAGCAGAAATGAAGGAGAGGCATGTCTTCATTTCTTTTTCTGACAGCCACACTACCCACTTCCTTCCCAGGAAATTGACTGGGGGTAGAATGTTGGGATGTTCTGGAAAGATAACATGAGATCAGCTTCTTGTCAAGTTTGGATTAATTTTTTAAAAAATTGGATTAGCATCCAACTGAAATGGATGTCAACGGCTTGGAATGCATCTTTGGATCTGAGTGATTTTGATATGAACCAAATGTGATCATCTTGTAAAGTTTTTATTTATGCAGAACCATCTTGATATTTCAGCCAAGTCCCAAGTTTAACTCTTAGGAGCCCTCCCAAGAAGGGAATTCATTTCACCTGCTTTGTCTCTGTGAATTTCTACTTTATCATCTGTTCCTTTCCTGTTCCTAACCATGACAACACAACACAAAAATGTCCAGGAAATGGGAGGGAATAGGTCTTACCACGCACTGAGCACCTTTCTGGGAGTCAGGTGCGTCCACTCATGCTCTTTTGTAGACCTCACAGTCACATGAGAGATGAGAATTATCTCCATTGGACATTCGTGGAAATTTGGTTTCTAAAGGGATCTCTCAGTTAGTAAGTGGAGGAGGGGGACTCAAATCCAGATCCATGTGGTGTATTGGACACCAGTTGTGGTCAGACTTTATACCTGCATTATTTCTTTTACTCCTTCAAATGTAAAGGCTTAGAGGCTAAATAAAATGAGGATTAGCAAGATTAAATAACTCCCCCAAGGTCATTCCTCAGAAAGACTCTGGATTTCTTTTTCCTTTTTTATTTGCAGACCAAAGACAAACATTCCATGCCTAAGGGTGTGGGCAATATTATACATTTCTAGGAAAAACTCCCCATAATGTTATTCTGAAAGAGAGAGAGAAGCATTTTAGGTTCAGAACTAAGAACCCCTGTTTGCCTGATGGTTATTCACAAAGCCTTAAGGGATGGGAACTAGGAAAAGGAGCAAATGGTTCCAGGCCCCATATTAGCATGCTCCACGTGACACATGGAACCCTTTCAAGTGGGTATCATTATTCCTGCTTCCCAGATAAGAAACTTAAATTCAGAAAGGGTATGTAAAAGTTCTACTTAATCTTTGTTCAAGGTTCCTGTCACAATCTGTCTGACCCAGCATCAGGGTTTTTCAGGATGGTGGCAACACTTGGAAAGAAGTTATTTGGAGAAACATGTGAAAAGGGAGAAGGGGATCTGAATGCAAACTCTACTGTTGGTATTTCACTTGGCCTGTGAGGTTTCCTTGGGTAGGTGGTGAAGAGCCGCTCTCTGATGAAATTTGCAGATGATTCTAAATGAGGCCATTGGTAAACCTGAGCCACACAAAAAGCCATACAAAGGATCCCCGATGAGGGAAGTTAGAGGTGCAGACAGGAAATAGCATGATGAGACTGATCACCACACAGGAAACTGAATTAAAACATCTGGGCAGGCCAGTGCGGAACAAGCGCTGATATGAGTGCCCTCCATGGCTCTGAGCTCTGCAGTTGGAAGGGCACCGGGGGTCGCAGCATCCAAGTCCTTCACTCAGAGATGCAGAAATGCAGATGGAGGAAAGAAATTATCCAAGGCTACCATCAAACTAATGGCAGAGCTGGGTAAACCCCTGTCTCCTGTCTCCCAATTGACTTTTTCGTTCATTACAGCCTGCTCGTTTCGAAATCAGAGGGACTTACACCCAGCTCCATGATTGACAGGCTTGGTGTCATCGGGTGTTATGTATCCTGCTTGAAACCTGATTTTCTTATCTGGAAAAGTGATAAAATAATACTTATTCCTCAGGATCATTTTGGAAAATAAATGAAATAAGGATTGGCACCTGGCATGTAGGGGTTCAGGAAAGATTAATTCCTTCATTTATTAACAGTAGAGAAATACCCCAAGGGCAATAGCTTGGCCCAGATACGTTGTGTTCCACACACTATGCATGAACAGGTACCGAAACCTCTTGGAGGAAGAGGGGCAGTGGATGCCATGTGAATAGGCAATATTTAGCAGCTTTCATTGACATTTCTTCAAATAAGTGAATCAAAAACCAATCATGGAGACCCTACTGCATGCAAGGTAGGCGTCACGCCACCTATGTGGCTCAGTTGTCAAAGGATGCGGAGGGTAGGTCAGAGTGATGCCACCAAGTACCGAGGCCATCTGGGACTGCAGTCTGAGGGAGGTCAGTCTAGACGTGAGAAGAATCAGGACCAGAGAAGAGATTCTACGCAAGAGCCAATGTGGGAAATGCTTTGTGTATTGTGTGCTGGCTGATGTGAAAAGCGTGGGCATACTTATCTATGTGATAGAATGTTCAAATGAAAGCTCTGGCCAAGGCTCCAAGATTCCATGATTTATATCGAGATGGCCCAAAATAGATACTGTGGCTCTTGGATCTTACATTTATACTGAAGATGGAAAAGATGGGAGAGAGATGAATGGATAGGAGGCTAAAAGGGGATTTGTGACAGAGTGTCTTTGGCATGAGGCATACTTCCTTAAGGAAGGACTCAAGGTCATGACACCTCCTCCTTTTTTCAAAACAAGAGTGAGGGCTTCCATGGGGGCTTCTGGCACAGGTTGATAAGATTCCTTTGTAGCCAGGGTGACAAGGGGACTGTCTGATCCTGTCTTATCCTGGCAGGAGTAGCCTGGCTGGCTGTTGATGGTAAAGGTGAAGGAGAAGTAGCGCTTGAATTCATCTACCTCCTAGAGTTTGTTGGTCCAAAGACGTATGTGTGCAATTTCTGAAAGACAAGTAGGAGCCACGTAGAGAGAGAGTCTGGAAGCATTTCATGCTCCACTCAAGTGAACCAATGGGAAGGGATGTGTGACCCTAACCAGACAGAGAGCCCATGTGGGCAGGGTTATTGGAAGAATGGAACTGGATCAGGCAAATACAAATTAAGACAACACATTCTCATGTTTCCCCAGTTAGAATGACTAATTATTAAAACAAAAACAAAAACAAAAAATCAGCAAGACTAGTGCTGCTGAGGATGTGGAGAAAAATGAACCCTTATACTCTGTTAGTGGGAATGTAAATTAGTTTAGTCACTATGGAGAAAAGCATGGGGGTTCCTCAAAAAGACTAAAAGTAGGTCTACCATGGGATCCAGCTATCCCACTTTTGGGGATATATCCAAAAGGAATGAAATCAGCATACCAAAAGATACCTGCATGTTCGTGTTGACTGAGAAACTACTCACAATGGTTACCTTATGGAATCAGCCTAGGTGTCCATCAACAGATGTGGGGATAAATAAAAATGTGGTATAGATACACACTGGAGTATTATTCAGTCATAAGAATAAAAAATGAAATCCTGTCATTTGTAGCGAAATGGATGGAACTGGAGGACATTCAGTGAAATAAACCAGACACAGAAAAACAAGTACTACATGTTCTCTCTCACATGTGTGTGAGAAAAAAAATTCACCTCAAAATATGATAAGCAAATTTCTTAATCTCCCACTCCCCGCCTCTGGTAATCACCATTTGAGTTTTACTTTTCTAAAATTACACATTTGTGCCTGACTTCTTTGACTTTAAACATAGAATCCATAGCTTTGTCCATGCTGTTTCAAATAACAGGCTTTTCATCTTTTTAGAGGCTAGATAGTATTTCATTGTGTGCATTTATCAGTTTCTCTATTCATTCATTGAATGGAAACAGAAATAAAACCAGATTCAAGGCTGCAATAAACATGGGAGTATAAGATATCTCTTCAGCATACTAATTCAATGTCCCCTGGGTACCTATTCAGAAACAGAATAGCTTGCATCGTATGACAGTTATATTTTAAAATTTTTTGAGTAACTTTTACACTGTGGTCCATAATGGCTGCATTACGTTGCTTTTTAACTGTAGCCCATTGGTTCCTGTTCATAGTTTGGATATGGTTAAAGTGTGTCTACCAAACTTTCCTGTGTTGGAAGCTTGGGTCCCAGGGTGGTGATGTGGGAGCTAATGGAATCTTTAGGAGGTGGAGCTTAGAGAGAGGCATTAGGACATTTGCCCTTGGGAGGTGGTTCTTGTGGGACCCTGAGATAATTGTCATGAGAGTGACTTGTTATCAAAACAGCAAGACTGGCCCTTCCCTTGGCTCTGGCTTATGGTCCCCCCCAATGTAGTCTCTCCCTCTGTCTTGTTCACCTGCCAGGATGCCACAGTCAGTAGGGCCTTTGCCAAAGTCAGTACAATATTGATGTGCACTTTCCACCTCAAAAATGTAAGTGAAATAAGCTTCTTTTCTTTATCAATTATTCAGCTTTGGGAATTCCATTATAATGGAAAACAGACTCTTATAGAAAACTGATACCATAAAGTGGGGCTGTTGTTCATAATAAAAATACCTGAAAATGAGGAAGAGGTGTTGGAACTGGATAATGGGCAGAGGTTGGAAGAACGTGGAGGAGCAGGCAAGAAAATGCCTAGGATGTTTTAAACAGAGTATTATAGGCAATTCTGGTAAGGGCTAGAAGACAAGAAGACTAGAAAAGAACTAGAACATCTTTTTCTTTGTTGTTGTTCTTTTTAGTTATACGTGAGAGTAAAATGTATTTTGACATATCATACATACGTGGAGTATAATTTAAGAACATCTTAGTGATTGGATTATCTGTGTGTCCAAGATACTAATGCACAGGAAGAATATTCTATTGGATGTTGGAGTAAAGGCCATCATTTCCAAGCCATTGTAGAGAACTTGGCTGAACTGCATCCAGGCCCAGAGCTATGGAGGACAAATTAGAAAGTGATGAAATGGGATCTCTGGTACAGGAAATATCTAAACAAAAATGCATTCAGGATGCTGCCATATTCCTTTTAAGTGCATGTAGTAGGATTTGGGAGCAATGGCCTGACCTAAAGTTAGAATGTATAATTAAAAAGGAAGCAAAATGAAGATTTTGAAAGATTTGCAGCCTGGCCAGGGAAGGAGGGAAGAAAAGCACATAAGGGTGTGGACCAGCAATTGCTGAATAAAGAGGTTAGCCTGGATATGAAGAAGCTGGCTATATGTAGGGTTAAGATTGGGTCTGAATCTCAGCTCTCTAGCTACCTGGGAAGCATTTTTTTTTTTCTAAAACTTAGTTTTCTGAGGATTATAATGAGGTCCATGTTACCATTTGGATGTGAAGTGTCCCTCAAGAGCTCACAAGTGAGACAATGCAAGAAGGTTAAGAGGAGAAATGATTGGGTTGTAAGAGTCTTAACCCAATTAGTGATTTAATCCCTGGTGGGATTAACTGAGTGGTAACTGCAGGCAGGTAGGGTGTGGCTGGAGGACGTGGTTAATTGGTGGCATGGCTATGGGATATATATTTTGTACCTGGAAAGTGGAGTTTCTCTCTGATTCCTGATCAACATGATGTGAGCTGCTTCCTCTGCCACCCTCTCCCACCATGATGTTCAGCCTCACCTCGAGCCCTGAGGAATGGAGCCGGCCTTCTATGGACTAAGACCTCTGAAACTGTGAACCTTCAAATAAACTTTTCCTCCTTTAAACTTAAAAGTGAAATTTTCCTCCTTTTCCTTCTCGTCAGATCCTTTAGTTACAACAGTGAAAAAACTGATTAAAACAGTCCGCAATACTTATCAGAAATGTTATATGTGACAGACCTTTAGTTTAGCACCTGGTAAACAACTGGTGTTTTCGCTCTCTCTCTGTGTGCATATATACATATACATGTATATTTATTCATATGTATATTTAAACCTTTTAAGTTATTATCTTCCATACTTCAAACCCAACTGGCATTTGGGGTTGGGAACCTTGGAAAAAGGCTTACTGAAAAAGATCAAGGTCAAAGATAAATAATCATGATGGAGAAGAGTGCCTTGGAAAAAGACTTACTGAAAAAGATCAAGGTCAAGGATAAATAATCATGCTGGAGAAGAGTCAAAATAAAACATTCTCTGAGATCATGGTATAAAGAACATGGGGATTAGAGCGAAAAGTTAGGGTTTAAGCCCTGTCTCTGTTGTATACCGGCTGATGATCCTGGCCAGTCAATGACTTTTTAGAGCCTTTCTTGTTTGCCTTTCAATGAGGTTGATAGGATGCTCACTCCCATCTGTGTCTCATTCATCTCTATGTCCTTAACATAGAGCTTTTGGAATATAATAATACTAGCAATATAAATTATAATAAATAATTCTCTTATAAACATTTGAATGTACAAATTTACTGAATCCTTATAGCAACACTATGAGGTACTCTTAAGTTTTGATAAGTACTTAGGGATTGAAATGTCACTAACATATCAGTCAATAAAATCAATAGGGATGATATCAAGCAGAAGTAATCTGTAAACTTCAAGTGTCATAAAAAGATAAGCTAGCATTTTAATTCTTCTGTGTCTCTACTTTGATCAGGGCACACACAGCGTGGCCTTATCATAAAACAGAAAGGAGAATCATCTGTAGATTGCAGCATTGAGCCCTGTCTCTATTGCTTACCAGCTGATGCCCCTTGCTTATGCCATATCATTTCATCTTCACTGAGATCCTGGAAGGAGATAAAAATTATCCCATTTTATGGATTTGGAAACTGAAACTCAGATAAGTAATTTAGTAATTTGTTCAATGGCCACCCAGTTACTAAGGGGGAAAGTTACAATCCTGACCTTGCTCTGGGGACATCCAGAGCACTGATGGCCCCAGAAATGGCAGGGAAGTGGAGGGGGTAATGGAGAGGGACAAGGAGGCTTCACTTGAGTTCACAGTGCTCCAGGAGCAGGATTGGTCGGAATGGAGTTAAAACTACAAGAAGAGAGGTCAGAAGAGAGGCTGGAGACACGCACCCCTCTGTTTCCAGCACCATTTCCAATGCTTCTCTTATCCTGAGAGTCAGAGCAGATATCCCTGAAGTACGTGTTCTTAGGAAAATGCCGATGGTGACTGCTGGGAACTTCAGGGGACAAGGAGACTGCTTTTTGCAGATAAATCTAAGAGGGCAAAGGGCTGGACTGTATGCCAGTGGGCTCTTTAAACATGAACAGGACAGTTGCCATGGTTGGTTTAGACTTTGGATTCTTCTCCTGAGTGCTGGGGAACAGCACTGTGCAAGGGGGCAACAGGTGGGACTAGAACTCAGTGACAGTACCTGGGACTAGTCTGCGCTTCAACATGCTTTCTGACCTTGGGCCTTCTCAAGTTCTTTCCAAGAAGACCTTGTTTTCCTGGACTGAGTAAGAGTGGGCATGTCCAGAGGACACAGAGAGGTACTCCCTGCTTATATTCTATGAGCTTACCTTAATATTTTCTATTCCAACTTCCCATACCTTAGGTGGGGTGATGCAGGTCCAATGTTGGGAGAGGAGAGGGCATTCGATTCTGAAGCCTACTTATATCCCTGCTGCACGGATACCTAGTACTGTAGCAGGGCAGTTTGGCAGGCTTCTGACACCCTTTGGATCAGGCCCTGTCCTAAGTACTTAAGGTGCTTGTGTTAATTAGTTAGGTGGTATGGAGTGGTGGTTGGAATCGGGGAGGGAGGTCTAAAAGGCAGATGCCCTGATTGCCGTCCCAGGCCCACCCAGTATGGCCTATGAAACCTAGACTTCTTTGAGGCATCTATTTCATCCACTGTAAAAGAGGGTAATAATAACACCTATGTGATTGGATCATTTCCAGGAGTAAATGCACCAATTTCTTTAAGCACTTGGAATGTCTGGGCCATAGTAAACACTAAACAGAATTAAGTTATTATTTTCATAAATTCTTACCAATGCTTTCATTTTACACATGGGAAAATGGACCCTCTGATAGTCTAAGTAACTTGCTCAAGGCCCTAGGATAAGCATGATGGGGAAAAGTTTGTGAGTTTTAAGCCATTTTGATTCTCTCTTTTCCTGGAGCCTAGAAATGTCTGGCTCATGCCCAGCTGCTTATGGTACTTCCCACTCTTGGTCAGTTTCTGCCCCATATCTGAGGCAGTTCTGCAAGAAAGAAAGAGGGCATTTGCACTGGCCCTTCAGGCACGGTCCCCCAGTCAAGGGCAGCAGGTGAATAAGTAGGCACCCACCCATCAGTTTAACAATTTTTCCTAGGAACCAAGAAACTGATGGGCAGCAGGTGGAAGCATGGTGATCATTTAAACTGCATCTGGGTTGTGTTCCAGGCTGGTTACAAACTGGCCGCATCCTAACTTTCAACTTCTTCATAGTGTTCATGACTCAGCCTCATCTGGTTCTGAGGCTCTCTATATCCCACAGCCCCAGCAGAAAGCAGGTTTTTTGTCCTTCATGTTGTGATAGGCAAAACCTGATTAAGAAGTCCCATCCTATTATTCATTTGGATGTAAGCCTGGCTATCACAATGTGTTGGTATCATTAGAAGTGGCATAATCTCTCCCAGGATACATGGAATGCAGTTGGAGAATATGAAAGTGACAATGGTTTAAGCTACATATACTTAACTTTGTTATTGACCACTCTTCTGCCAAAAATGTGAAATAAAGTTTCTGTCAAAATTAGATATGCATTATATGATATGACCAGTAATAGCCACAAAATAAAATTCACAGTGAAGCTATAAAGAATAAAATGGGATGGGGCAATGAACTGATTCGGCAAACCAAATTTATGTATGATTGAAATGAAGATGATTTCATCTTGAAGAACACAAAGTGGGTAAAAAAAAATGAAAATAGATAATATAAGTGCGATTACCTATGGTGTAATGAGAAGTGTGTCTACATCCACAAATAAGTAATGCACCTCCTTGCAGTAGTGGGGAATTAACTTCTGATGAATCAAAGGTGCAGGACCAAATTCTCAAGGTTCATAGTGACTCCCACTTGCCCAACACAGTGATTGGTGGGAGATGTTTGGTGGCACTTTTCTCTAGCCAATCCTGCTGGATGCCAGATTTGACGTCTAATGATACGGTCATTCAGCTCTTAATGAACTCTTCCTTGGCTAGGTGGGATTACTTGCGGTTTCCAAAACTATGGAGGTTCCTTCAGTGATGTTAGCAACAAATAAATGTAGTGGAAACATAAAATGAACATAGGCTTTGCTATGTATTCCAGCCTCCTATAGATCACTGCTACAGAACGACTGGTTCAGCTATTCTTCTGGGGCATTTAAGGTCAAAGATGGTTGCCTTAACTGCTGGTGCTAAGAAGTACCTAAATTCCAGACACATAGATTTGGCCCATAAAACTTTCTTTCAGAAAATACCTTCTTTGGATGTCTTTTTTGATGTCAGTCATTTGCTAGTCATAGACTGAGTGGGACACCAGTTGAATTAGATACAGTTCATGCCTTCCAAGAAGGCAGAGCTTAATCATTCATACAAGTGCACTAAGAGCTAAGTGTGACTATAGACTGACTCTACCAGATATGCAGAGGAAGTGGCAGTTTGTCCAGGTAAGTTTTCAGAAGCAATTGATACTGTAGCAAAACTGTCAAAGTCAAAGGGACAAAGACATCCAGTCCAATAGCATGAGCAATACCGTGAGGACAGAAAGTTCTCCAGGTAGCTGAAGGGTGGCAGACTGAGAGCAGGCCCTGTAAGCACTTTTCTCTGCTCCTGTGTTGACAGAGAGGTCATCATAGAGTGAATGTTGATCAGAAACTGTGTTCAGTGCTAATTTTGTCTCAATTAATATAAAAGTGGAAGAAATTAATTTGTTGAGTCATTGACTAATACATGTTTTGTTGACTAATTTGGTGGACAAACATTTTATTAGATTCCTTTCCATAACACACACTGTCCAGGGACTTGGATTTATTAAGGTGTATAAAACAGTCTCTGTGTCCTCAAAAGGCTACAAGAACCACTAATGCCCCTGATCTCTGGACTGACCCCTATTGACTATGCCTTGCTATAGTTGGAGATTCTAAGCCACATGGCAGGCAGGACATTCCCAGATCAAACCCTGCAAACGTCTCCTCTTTGTGAAAAGAACTTAAGTCTCAGCTCCACTGAAGACACACAGACAGCTCCAGCCTCACTGTGTACTTTCTACCCCTTCCCAGCCAGAGATCTCCCCCTCCAGGCCTTTGCCTAGGACTTTCCCTGGGCCCACCCTGGTGTTTCTCCTTTGGCACTGATCAACTCTCTCAGACTTCAGTTCTTCATTAAAGTGTTAGCATTTCTAAGAAGATGTTGCCCTCAATGTTCCTTCCAATGTCCACTTTCAACCTCCTTCTCCAGTTTCCCTCTGGTCTCTGCTTTATTTGTGCTTGTAGCTTCTTTGTTGAACCCTATCTGAATTGATGTCTGCATTTTGTCATGGTACATGCATGTCCTAATCTGGTGCACTGGAAAGTTGCCTTTCTCTTCTCCCCAGCCCATTCCTGCTTGTTCCAGGAAGATGATCAATCAGCACACACAGTTTATAATCCTAACAGGATGAGCTCATAAAACTCCAGCCTAACATGACAGAAAAAAAATTCTTTTTCAGTTTGCTTAGCATGGTGGCCCTGTGGTGGGTACAGGATGGTTTCCTTGAAGTTTTGTGAAATTGGGAGAGTTGTTCAACTTTGGGAAATACTATCTAGGACGTTCTTCAGAAATCTGAATCTCAGGGCTTGTGATTATTCCTCAGAACAATGGGGAAGCAGTTGAAGAGGTAAAATCAATGAGAAGAATTCTTATCATAAGCTCCGTCTCCAATTTTGGGAAACAGAAATCTCTGCATGTTTTCTCAATAAGCACTCCATCAGAAGCCTTCTTATCCTGACAGGCTTTGCTCTTTCATGAATGCAGCAAGAATAACCTCTGGACGTTGGCCTGCTGTAGTCCAGTATGAAAATGTGAATTCCACGGGTCACTGTTTTTGCAGCCGCCAGATGTAGATGAAAGGAGAAGGGTGTTTTATTGTGTTTTCTCAAGAAACAGAGAAAGGTCTGTCCTGAAATGGGCCTGCTTCCCCCCCACACAAGTGGCTACCATGTGGCCAGAGGACAGCTAGCTAATTTGCAAGATTAAGCTTTTCCAAATATTTGGAATTGGTCTATTCTGTCTTCAGCTAATAAAATAGATTTTTGCTCCAAAATGGATTTAGGAAGCAGACACAAGAGCTTCTAAGGGCTTGTTGGCAAGTTACCTGTTAACAGGGTCCATCTGTCAAATGGATGTATGATGGGTAAGCTCTGCATGAATCAGTTCCTCCTTGACCTCCTGCCTGACTTCATGCAGAGGTTCTACCAGGGGAAGATGGCACCCATTGTCAGCAGCTGCTGAAATGCTCAGAACATAAGCTTCTGCTCTCTGTTCCACACTGTGGCCTAGAAGTGCATAGAGAAGAAGACGTTTTGGTTTACATATAAGGTGTTTCCCAAACTTATGTGTGAGACAATGCAAGAAAATTCAGTCGAAATGATTGAGTTAAAGAGTCTTAACCTAATCAGTGCATTAATTCACTTGAATGGATTAACTGGGTGGTAACTATAGGCAGGGAGGGTGTGGCTAGAGGAGGTAAACTACTGAGAGTGTGCCTTTGGGGTTTATATTTTGTCCCTGGGGAGGGGCACTCTCTCTCTGCTTTCTTATTGTCATGTCCTGAGCTGCTTTCCTCCTCCATGCCCTTCTTCCATGATATTCTGACTCACCTAACGCTCAGAGGAGTCAGCCATCTATAGACTGAAACCTCTAAAACCAGGGATGTCAACCAAACTTTCCCTCCTCTATTTTGTTCTTGTCAAGTCCTTTGGTGACAGCAATGAAAAAAGGGACTAAAATACAAGACTCCCCGAAGAAACAAACCAATGCACAAATCATGAAATCCACATTACTGCAAATACCTTGATTCGATCCAATGATTCATTCATTGATTTGAGAGTCTACTATGTGCCAGAAACTCACTAGGTACTGGGGAAATAGATGAAGTAAGACAGGCTCCTGCTATAAAGGAGCATATAGTTTATTTGGGGAGAGAGAGTTGTAAACATCTATAATATGAAATGCTATAAAATATAAGCTGCAAAGGAAACTTTGAAGAAAGAGACCAGAGTGTGTCTGGGGGAAGCAGGGAAAGTTTCATAGTGGAAGTGGCCCTTGAGTTGAGTCTTAAAAGAACAAGCAGGAAGTTTCCATTGGGGGACACATGTTCAGCATAGACCCTCTAGAGAGAGCACTGTGTTTGGGGAATGACAAATTGACCATGGGACTGGATTGGGAAGTTGGAGGAAAGAGAGAGGAGACTCCAAGGAAGTCAAGGGCCAAGAGACGAGGCCCCAATTGTCCTAATTCATTTGTATTTGTCTCTGCAGGCATCAGACAGGGGCAAGGTGGGACATGTATTGAGTGGCAGAGCACATGGTCATGCCACAGTGTGGAAGACGGTTTGGAGGTGTGACAGTAAATATTCAGTCAGAGAGCAAAGCACACTAGCCAACAACTCCAGGGTAATGAGCTTTAATATCTGGCTGGGGCTCTTGTCTCTGCCCCTCAGGTCTACCGTCTGCCCTTCCCACCATTCTCTGAGCCTCAGGAGGATGACCTGTATGGAAGGCATCAGTGGCTTCCCAGCCCTCTGGATCTAGTTGGCTTTTAATAGAGGAAGCCCAGATAGGAGATGGAAAGAAGCAAGCCTCCTGAAGTCAAGGTATAACCCCAGGTCCTTCCCCGTAGGGTCACCTAGGGATGATTTTGCTCCTGGATGGGAGTCACGGCTTCTTTCAAGGTTAACCTCTCCACTAGATGCTTTCCTTTATAGCTCTAGTAAGCTCTGCTGACCTCACTCACCAGGCAGAGGGATGGTTAAGACTTCCTGACCTTGGGGTACTGGGTCTTGGAGCTTCACATTCGGTCCACCCTTTCCTTGCATAATTCAAGTGTGAGTGGGCCTCCGTTCTGTGGTGGCCTGACTGCTCCTATACCAGGAGGCATGAAATCTGTCAGGGAGCAGTGACTTTTGTTCAGATTAGGAAAAAAGGAATCAAGAAGGCTTCAGAGAAGAGGTGATATTTGAGGCCTGTCTTGAAAGAGGAGATTGATTTTCCTGGGCAATGTGAATGACAGTGCTGTAGCAGATCTGGAATATTCCCCAAAGGTCCACGTGTTAAACGTTGGGCCCCAGTCTGTGGCCCTATATGGAGGTGGTGGAACCTATAAGAGGTGGGCATAGTGGAAGGAGGTTAGATCACAGAGTGCATGCTCTTGAAGGGGATATTGGGATTCCAGCCCTTTCTCTTTCTTTTCAGCTTTCTGGTTACTATGACACAGCAATCATGACATATTGCCTTGCCACAGGCCCAAGAGCACCAGACTAACTGACTATGGACTGAAACTGCCCAAACTGCAAACCACAAACAAAACAAAACAAAACAAAACCCAACACTTTTTATCTTTGCAAGTGGGTTTATCTCAGGTATTTTATCATAGCGATGAAAAGTTGACTAACACATTCTGGACAGAAGGAATAGAATATGAATGGCTGAATTAAGGAATAGGTGGACGTAGGGAGCAATGGCTGAGTAGAGGGAAGGTGGCTGGAACATGAGGTGAGATGCCAGCTTAGGACTTTATGTTTGGATTCTAGAGGAAAGGGGCAAGAACAGTGATAGCACTGGGAATGCAGTCATGCAAACCTGCTGGAGGATCTGAGGGTGTTCATCTTGGAAAAAAGACCTGGGATGGGATCATTGCATTCAAATATGGAAAGTATCTGGACAGCAATATGGCAATACATATAATACAATGAATATGAGTTCATATTTTTTTTTGCCCAGTAATTCTGTCTAGGACTGTAACTGAAGGAAATAATCCAAAATGAAGACAAACTTTCTGGACAAAATCATTCATGGCTGTATTCTTTACAACAATCAAAAACTGGAAACAGCATGAATGCCCAGTACCAGGAGAGTGGTTAAATCAATTATAGTGGATCTTTACAATGGTGTATTATGTGGATATCAAAATGAAGTAGAAAAATTTAAAGGCCTGAGAACGTGCTTTTCATATCATGGTATGTGGAAAGGTAGGATATAAAATGTCTATAGAAAATTATCTTAATGACATAAAAATAATATGAACTAAATGAAAATGTCAAAATCTTATCCATGGTTATTGCTATTGATGAATTTTTGGGTGACTGATATTCTCAGGTTGTTCCAAAAATTATTTATAAATAGGAGTTGGGAGTTGGCACATCATTGGAATAAATTCCCAGCCTCCCAGGTGAAAAGCGTTGAATGGAAACCCTAGCATTGGTACATGCTTTATGCCATTTGTTTATTACCACCAGCACTACCATCATTGCTACTGAATTTATTGAACGTGTGCCCTGCATTGGGCATGTACAGTTTTTTCTGCACATATTATGTCTCTTAATCTTCTCAATTCTGTAAGGCAGGTTTATTTTTACTCACATTTGTCAGATAAGGAAGCCAAAGCTCAAGGAGATCAATCAAGCAACTTGTCCAAGATTATACTCCTAGTAAGTTTCAGAGTTGTGGTTTGAACCCAGGATAGGAGATTCTAACTGTCACACTACACGGCTAATCCATTACTTCTGCAGGGGTGTAGCATGATCTCTGGTCATATATCATCATTTTCCATAATAATGAACTCCATTCATCAAAATGACACATCCTATTGGTAATGACTGCATTTTAAGTAAATGACTCAAGTGAGACAAAGTCCGATGATCAGGCAAAGCAGTCACAATAAGTAAAACATGTCTAATAAAAATGAATAACTAACATTTATTGAGACAAGTGTGAAGCGATGTTCTCAGTTTCTTACCTATATTAACTATTTTTTATAACACTCTGTAAGTTTAGTATCATTATAATCTCCATTTTACATAGGAAGACAATGAGTTTAAATAATTTATTCAAGGTGGCATAGATAAACAAGATTATAACCCACTCTACAATGCAATATGGCCTCTGAATGCGTGTAATGAAATAAAAAAAATTTAAAAATTAAAATGTTAATGACTAGCACTGGGAGTCCTTTCAGGGAAATAACTATGTTTCCTTACGAAAATACCCTGGTAAAATATTTGGGAATCAAGGTGTTAGTGAGGGTTTCAGCAACAAAAGAAGAGTCAAGCTTCTCTGCTGAAGAAAGTGAGAGGAATTTATTTTCTCTCTCTCTAGAAAAAGAATAGGGAGGGAGAGTGCAGATTGCAGAGCAGGTGGAAGGGCCTGGGAGGTGGGGCTCAGCTCAGAGGGACAGTAAGCAGGGTGGCGAAGGACACTGAAGAACAGCTCATGACGTAATTTTAATTTGGAGTGAAAATCTCCTCCCTTAAAAAGTCAGGAGGTACTACTGCGCTCACAATCCATGTGATTAATGATGTTGTTGGAAATTGAAAAAGTCCTGATTTTTCATATCTGGCTCAGTACCTTACAAAACAGAATCATTAAATTTAAAACAAGACCCTAGAACCACAAAACTGGGGCCACAAAACTCTGGAATTTGCAGGGGTTTTTGAAGGGCCTCATAGTCTGGAACTATAGGCTCCAGGAAATGCTTTCTAGATCTCTCCAGGAACAGAGGCCCTGGTCCACGTCTGAGTGCCGGCTTCATCTGGTTTAAGCCTCCTGACCATCCTGTTATCTCTCTCTGGTCAGTCTCTTAAAAAATAGAGACCATGTTCAGAGGAGGTAGGGAACTTTCTCAGGTCCATGGCAGTAAGAAGAAGAGCCAGGATTCCATGCTAGGCTGGTCTGATTACAAGGCCCTGGACCTTCCCAGCACCTGCCCTCCCCTTCCTTTGTCTTGGTTTTGCTTCTCTGTTGGACCTCTCTGTGGGGACACACTGCAGCTTCAGGGGTAGAGACTCTGTCTCCAGGAATAACTCAGGTCTTAGTTCATGTGCCAGGCCTTGATGATGAGTCTGGAACTAGGGTGGACTTACCCATTTGGTTACACAGAAAAACAAGCAACTCTAGACCCCTATGGAGTGAGCCAGTAGGCTCATTTAAGGAGTAATGGGTTGCTACCTGGAGTCTGGAAAAGATTTTAAAAGTAACAGTTTTCCAGTCTTAAAAATGTAAAAATCATATTTTCCCAGTTTTCCACATGTAAAATTTTAGCAAAATTTGTTCAGTCTTGTAAAAGAATTCTTCTAAGTTTCAAGCAATTTTAAATTAAAGCAAATTAATACATGTAAATTGGAGAATATTTGAAAGATACACACACACACACATATACACACACACACATACAAGTAAAAAGACAAAATCTCAGGGAATTTCAGCATGATACTATCACTAAAAAAAATCACATTTGACAATTTGTTTTTACTGGGCATTGCTTTGAATACTTAGTGAGACTCCACACCTTTTCATGTATTAACTGGAAATTTGTTTCCTTTTTCATAAATTGCCTTTCTATTTCTTTAGTTCTTTTTTTCTGGATAGGATTCTGGTTTAAATTGAAATTAGAGCTCTCTCTTCTACTACAAGCTATGAATAGAGGTGATTATTCAAATGCCTTAGCATTTACCTGTACAGTAACTCTCTGTCTTCGCTCTGCCAAATAAAATGATGGGGAAGGAAAGAGGGGTAGTCATGATAGAACTGTTCCCCTGATTGTATTTTCTGTAACAATGATTCTGGGGGAAGTCATGGGGGTAAAGGCTCAAATAATTGGAAAATGATTCATTAAGTAAAAATATATATTCTTAAATTTGTGGTAAAGTACAGGATCTTCTACAACCTTTTGGTGTTAATAAGGATTAAGAGCAGGAGAGGAAGATAGATAACATTTCCCAGACCCTCAGGATCCCATGCACTTTGGACAACCCTTGTGAAGAGGAAGGAGTTTAAGAGAGGTGGCTAGACCCCTGTTATTTGAAGTCTTGGTTTGCCGTTGATGTGTTTTATAACCTTAGGTAAGTTCCAATCATCCAACCATTGGTAAAATAAACAGGATATGTTTGAGATGGGGTTTGAAGGATACATGCAGCTTTGATGGGCACAAAGATATTCCAGGTGGAGGCAATTGAATTGGCAAAGTCCAAGCACCTTCCTACCCAGGGTGATACCAAACCCTGGAATTATGGCCCCCATTTTGTAACAACTCTACTTTGTGAATAGAAAAGGCAACAAATATGTTTACTTTTGAGAAATGGAGTTTCACCAAATTCTTTTTATTTCTGTCTCAGTACTCAGAATCCCACCTGCCTTCTCCTAAGTGTTCCTACCCACATAGGTAGACCACATCATAAAAATGCATATTTGAAATAAGAAACCACACTGCTTCAGTCACTTTGACAGCCAGACTTTAAGCGTATGGAGAAATTACAGATGACTGTCTTTAAAATCCAGTGAAGGACTTTTATGATCCGTTACTTGAAGGGCAGGTCTAGAATTTTCATATGTGGTTTATTTTCACTAATTGTATAATATATCCATGCAAACTCATTAGAACAGTATTTGTTTTACTCCGAAAAAAAAAGCATGAGCCTGAACATTATTTGGATTGCTAATTGTGTAATAAGTTACTCACTTTTAAAAAATATCTTGAATTTGCAGATTTGTATTTCCATTCTCTCAAGTTTCCTGAACATCTCTTGTACCTGGCATGGTACTGGAGCTGCAGAAATGAGCAGTATAGACTTTCATGGAAGACCAATGAGAACACAGTGAAAGTTTTCCCCAAAACTGAGTTAGTGTCCATAGCCAGGCACCTACAGATCCCAGAGGAAGGAATGATTGCCTGTCTTGCTTAAGGAGCATCAGACAACTTCACAGAGGCATTATTTGAGCTGCTTCATAAAAGTTCAATAGGTTGTTTCCCTTAAAAGAAAGGACAAAAAGACATCAGTTACTCCAATAAAGCCTCCCTGACCTCCATCACTCAATTTCTCCTACCATTATTCTCATAAACAAAACTTCTCACCTGTGTATCATGTACAACCCCTAAGTTTCCATTTCTTCATACCATTTTCTAGTTAATGTCTATTAAGTTAATCCAGTTGATATGGTAGACTATGTGTCTAATGAGAGCAGGGGCCAGGTCCCCCACCTCATCCCCACTAACTAGGACCCAGGTCAGAGAAGGAGCTCAGTACATGTTTGTGGAATGGATGAACAGCATGAACAAAGAAACAGGAGAGAAGGAAGGAGCAATTTAGGGAACGCAGATTAGTTCACATGGCGTGGCTGGGTTACAAAGCAGAGGGTTAAATGAAACCGGAAAAACTGGAGCAAGAGTGTGTTAGCTCTTAGCTACCAATTTCAAACTAAAGGAATTCAGATGAAAGTGAAAGCCAGCCAACTGGTATTTCTAAGTAGCCTGTCTGACTCTCCCCTCCACGCCCCCCACCAACCTATCATTTCTTGTGTCCTGTGGTTAAAGTCGCCTCTAAAGGCAGGGGGCACTGACCTCTGAGCTTTTCTCTTTTAGTTCCTTTTAGTTCAAATTCATTTCATTCTGTTACTCATTTTGATACTCAAAGGAGGAGTCTGGGTAACAAAATCCATCTTAACCTTCAAAGTGGGGTTCATGTACTGCCTGGGAACCCTGGAACCTCAGACTGGAAGGGACATTAGGAAGCTGAAGAAATTGAGTCTTGGGCCAGGGAAGTGATTTGTTGAGGGCCACACAGGTATGCCCAAACCACTCTGTCTTATCATCCACCACTTCTCTGCAGCCACTTGCCTTTCATTCAACAACCCTGCATTTCTAGGCATCTGCCCCAGAAGAGTTTCCTGTTTCACTTCCCCAGTCATTGACAGTCCCTAGGCCTCTGCCAAACGTCTGGCACTTGACAGAGATGATCCCTGCTTCCCCATCCCTGCGGGGTGCTGAAGGGGGCGGGTTATGAATTAGGCCTTAATTACATACAGCCAGGCAGAGTGCAAATAAACAGGCACAGGGCAAGCACTGGGGTGGGGGTGGGGCTACAGGGTGCACGTGTGTCCTGCCTTCTGTGTGGCTGTCTGCTGGAGCCCTGGAGGCCCCTCTCTGCAGGTGCCTCAGTCTTTGCCTCTCTCCTTAGCTGGGTTCCTTGTGACTCTGCTGCCATCTGCCCCTGTGATTTCTACCCCTGGTGCGCCCTCTTTTTTCTCTCCTTCAATACAGAACTGCAGTACTTCCCAGAATATGCCATGTTCTGCCACACCCCAGGTTTTTGTCCTTGCTATATTGTTGGAAATTCTCTCTCTTGACTTATGGACTTTTAAGAAAGCTTGACTGAAGAGTTGCTTCCTCTATGAAGCATCTCGAAGCTTCCTAACTTAAGGGCTCCTTCACCTGTTTTCATTCTGAACTTCCAATCCCTTCTGCTTCCTTTATAGCATTTATCTTCTGGGGACATACTTGTCATTCTTTTCCACCAAGAATATAAAAACCATCATTAATAACTATATTTTATTAAGCACTGATAGTGCAATAGCAAATGTGTTGAGAATTTTACCCATGGGGCCCAGTTAGTCTTTATAATAACCTTGTGAATTTGGTACCTTAATTTGGGTGCCATTCAAACCAAAACTTCCAATAAGGATTGGGAACCGGGAAGGAGGAAAGGCAAAATAAGTTTGTGCTTTTGAAGGCACTGCTGTAGGCAATGGCTGTTCAGGTCCATCTCCTACAAGAGTGGGAGGCTGAGCACTTACACTCCAGCGGCCATGCCCTGTGGATTAGGAGCCATCCTGAGGGCTAGGGGCTGTCAATGACCCTGCACTTCTGAGCTGAACTTACTTAAAGTTAAGCATATTTGATGACATGGGAGAAAGTCCTGAGGCAGAATGTTGAAAGATCAGAGCTACTTGATCAAAGTGGGAAACAGTACCATGTGATTCTAAGCTTATACAGAATAACATCACAGTTGCGGCTAAAGTTAGGAGTGGGTCAACAAGGATGCAAAAAGGTCCCAGAGACACCTTCCATAGCAGATCGCCCCATTATGCAAGTGAGGGAACCGATGTCTCTAACTGAAGCTTGGGTTCTTAGCTAGTAAACTAGATCCTGGAAGCCCTGAGGATAGGGATCATGCCTTCTTAGTCTCCTCCTTTGCTAGACTTCAAAGTCTAGCAAAGTTCTGGCACATTCTGAATGCTTACTAGATGAAAGCTGAACAAATGAAGGTGTGGTTAGAGTGGTAATTTGGGGATCTGCAGGATTGATTCATGCCCCTAAAATTCATCCCATTTCTTATAAGTAACTCAAGGATCTTATAGCCAACCAGGGAAGGCAGACAGTAAACGAGTACTTTTTAACAATGTGGTGAGTGTTTTAAAACTATAATTCTGCGTCATGGGAACATGGGCAGCTGGGATCCCCTGGTCTATGAATCAGGAAGAACTTGTGGAGGAAATGAAGTGTATGTAAGCTGACACCTGAAGAATAAATAAGTCACGGGCAGGGATGAATGGGAGAAGGAAACCCTGGTTGAGGGGGTAAGGAAGCATCAAGTAGCTCAGAGAAGATCAGTACAGCTGTGGAGTGGTGGAGTGGGTGTGGCTGTATTAACCGAGGTTAGAGAAGTAGATGGGTCAGATTATGGAGGATTGTGTTTTAGTTCAAGTTAGGAAATACCATTCTGCTATATTGAGGAAAAGACATTAGAGGGAAGCAAAACTGGATTTGGGAAGCCCCTTTGGAGGCTGCTACTGATATCTAAGCTCCTTGAGTTGCTTATCATAAGTTGGATGAGTGTTTGGGGCATGGAAGATGATTATGGATTATGTCTGGGTGGTGGGATTGGAAAGTGGAGATTTTGGGGATGTGTATGAAGCTGAATGGTTAGGCCTTAGAGGGGAATGCGGGGTGACATGGTTTGGATATGGAACATTCCCAAAAGTCTCATGTTGAAAGCATGGTCCCAGGAAGGGAGGTTCAGAAGTGAGGCTTTTAGGCAATGATTGGATCATGAGGGCACTGATCTCCCACTCTGCTTTCTGGTGGCCGTGACAGCTTCTCTTTGCTACACCCTCCTGCCATGATGTTCCTGCCTTGGAGCCAGCTGACCATAGGCTGAATCCCCTAAAACTGTGAGCCAAAATAAATCTTTCCTACTCTAAGCTGTTCTTGTCAGGTATTTTGGTCACAGGGACACAAGGTTGACTGACACATGGGGATCATGTCAAAGATGATTCCCAGGATTCTAGCTTGAGCAGCAGCAGGTGGAGGGTGCTGGTGTCATTTCCTGTGACAGGGAGTATAAGGGGACAAATTTGGGGAGTGGATGGTGCCTTAATTATGCTGATATTGAGTATCCTGGTGGATCCATGGTCGATACACAGGCCTCAGGGTCAAGATCATGGCTTTAGATAAGTCAAGTAAGCACAGAAGGAGAAACGCTTAAGTAGACACTTACTCTCAGGATCCCCTAAGTACAGGGTCAGCACATAAAATTGAGTGTCCCTTGAAATTTTCACTCTAGACACCTTGCTTACTTCTCTGTAGTCTTAATTCTGTCTGGGGCAAAGGACAGAGGGTCTGGCTGGAGTCATAATTTTGGACGATAATAGCATAGGTGATGGAGTGGACATTTGCCATTGTTTGGCTTCCCAGTATTGATTTCTACTTCCTAATGGCATCAACTTCATTTTGGGGAATTAGCTTACTCCATTGTATGTTGGGGTGGGACGCTGTGTGGGAAAGAGGTGCCTGCTTCTCACAATAGGAACCTGAAAGGGCCCTGGAAGAACACACTCTGGACCTTACTGCTTGAACCCAGAGCCCATTGTTATACTTAGTGTAAATCCTTATCTAATGGCTCCTGCTAAACAATTCAGCAAGACTGTCAAAGAAAATGAACAGCTGTAGGCCATTTTAGTTTACTAGCCATCCTACTGTCTTTGGTTTCCTTATTTGGCTAAAATGTTAATTGGAAAAAAAAATCACTCCTTGCTAAGAAGGTTTGTGGGAAGATTTGAGGTCTGCACCTCTTGCAGCGAATGTTGTTTCCACCTTAAATCCACTTTCAAGCTGGTAGGAGGTTTGAGGGAGTAAAGTCCAAGTGGAGAAGGGGTGCAGGTAGAGATTTAGGATAAGATAAACACCACCGGAAGCAGACCAGAGACATGAAAGCAGTCTGATTCTTGGTGAGAGTGTTGGAAACTATTCTGAAGTCTAAACTGAAACTAATTGTATTAGTAAGTTAGAGGTCAGGCTGCTATAACAAAGACTCCTTAATAAAAGGAACTTAAGTCAAATAGATACTCATTTCTTTTTCACTTATTATTCCAGAAGCCTGCCATCTGCAACATGTGGCTTCCATTTCTAGGTTCAAAGTCATCATTCCAGTAAATTCATTTCTCAGCCAAAGGGAATGTTTTAGTCAGCTTTTTCAACACTGCGACCCAAAGATCTGACAGGAACTATGTAGAGAAAGAAAAGTTTATTTTGGCTCATGGTTTCAGAGGCTCAGTCCATGGTCAGCAGACTCCATACCTCTGGGCCTGAGGTGACACAGAACATCATGGCAGAAGGGCATGGTAGAGGGAAGCAGCTCAGTCCAGGAAGGGGTGGGAGGAGAGAAAGAGAGAGAGAGAGAACAAGGGAAAGAGCAAGCTCTACTCACCAGTAACAAAACATAAACCCCAGTGACCCATAGCCTCCAGCCACACCCTACATGCCAACAGTTAACACCCAGTTAATCCGTATAAGTGGATTAATCCACTGATTAAGTTAAGACTCTTATAATCTATCATTTCACCACTAAACTCTCTTTCATTGTCTTATGCACCAGCTTTTGGAGAATACCTCATATCTAAACCATTAACAGGGAAGAACAAAAGAAGATAGGACAATCAGCTTCTTTTATAGAGAATGTGACCTGAGAATTTTTTTCATCTCCATCATTTACATTCCACTGCATGCCACACCTGGATGCAAGGAAGCTGGGAAGCACAGTCTCTGGAGTGTGCATGATGATGAGTACCAGTTTTAAGACAGATCCATTACGAAAGACAAAAAATGGAAAATAGATTTTAGGGGTGTTGATAAGTTTTTGCCAAACCAGTATACTCTCCTGAAGCCAAATTGAGTTGGAGTTTCTGTTCTTTGCAATACAAAGTCACCTAATTCTAGACAGGATTTGTCTCAGCCTTTGTTCTTCCCATGTTTCCTTTCTGTGATTTTTATGAGGCAGTCCAACCATGTGCTTGTTTGAATGCAGTTGAGTTTGTTAGGTAAGGAGGGAAATACCCTAATGATGATACTGTGTGCTACTCACACAATATCTACGTTACTTACATATCTGATATCCTTTAATCTGCAATATAACTTTCATGATTTTTTTTTAAATCTCTTGGTTGCAGGTGAGGATGACGAGTTTGAAGAGGTTTACACAAGATGGTATGATTGATAGAGCTGTGAATCAAACCTTATCTGATTTTAAGGTCCCTGTTCTTTTCATTCTGTTATCACTGTGTCACTGTGATATGGAGGTGCAGGATGGTGTAAAAGGTAAGGGGGCCATGGGAGGTCAGGAAAGATAGGCAGGGCAGGGGGCAGGGGATGGAGCAAGCACAGGTAATAATGGGACTCTGTGTGTGTGTGTGCATGCGTTTGTGTATGTATCTCTGTGTGTACCTGTGTGTGTGTCTATGCATGCATCTGTGTGTGTACCTGTGTGTATGTGTCTGTGCATGCACCTGTGCGTGTATCTTTGTGTGTACCTGTGTATGTGTGTCTGTGCATGCATCTGTGTATGTATCTGTGTGTGTGTGTGCGCACGCATGTGCACTCATCTGAAGACAGAAGGCTGGTAGGAGGGAGACAGGTGCTGAAGAGACTGGCAAGAGATGAGCCCAAACAGCCTCACAGTCCCAGCCCCGCTTCCCTCCACTGTGCAGCCCTGCTGGCTGCACTCTGGCAGGTGCCTCTTGTTGACTGGGTGTTTATTTGAACGCGGGGGCCTGCAGACCTGCAGCCTTCCTTAATCTGACAAGCTTGGGGAGGCTGGTTTAGACGTGACTGCAACACCCAAGAGCCTGGGCTTTAGTGTGAGAAGTCGCTTAGTGCATGCAGCGGGGAGGGCCTCAGGGAGGCTGCTGGGGAAGCAGAGCCAGGGCAGGAGCCAGGGCGGGGAGAGGTAGGCAGGCACTTGGCCAGCAAGTTGGATTTCCAGGAAGGAAGGGCCGCCCTCCACTACCAGGTTGCAGTAAGGCTGCCTTGATGTCTTCTTCCAGAGAAGGTCCTCTCACAAGAATTCTATTGTCTGACCCTCAGGAATGAGAGGAAACTTGTTCCTTAAGGGGCACAATGAGGACACCACAGCCAAGGACGCAGGGCGGAAGTGGGAGTCCTTGAGTTCTCTAAGAACCTGGGCAGAGGCCGTTGGCAAGTGTTAGGGGAGCAGCCCTGCAGGAAGGGCTCCTCCAAGAGCAGCCAGGCTGGGAACAGGGGAAGAGAGGGACTCAGTCTTCTGGCTCTGCCCTGCCTGGTCTCTCTGGGACTCTGGCCGCCCTGGCCAGGTGGCTGGGATCTCCATCTTCCCTTCTGCACATCAGAGGGTGCATTCTTCTAAGCCAGACAGAGCTACTCACCCTTCCCAGAACAATCACCACTGTCACCGTCCCAGGTCCCCTCTAGTGCCCTTTCTTACCCCGACCTGTGCTCATATTTCAGAGGCCTAATCCAATGTCACTTCTGGGAAGCCTTCCTTGATTAGGCTGGGCAGTCACCTATGTCTACCTTCTGTCAAACTCATTATTTTTACCCACATATCATCTTACATTTCACATATGACCAGGAAAATATATGCTGGTAAATAAGGAGTCCTAATGTGTTGTAAGGCTGTTATTTGTGATAAAGTGTATAGATTAAATAATTAAATAAATATCATCTGATATATGTTTTTGGATAGAATTCACAAGATTTTTTTTTTTTTTTTTGAACCAGGGATTGAACTCAGGGACACTCGGCCACTGAGCCACATCCCCAGTCCTATTTTGTATTTTATTTAGAGACAGGGTCTCACTGAGTTGCTAAGGGCCTCGCTAAGTTGCTGAGGCTGGCTTTGAACTCGCAATCCTCCTGATTCAGCCTCCCAAGTCGCTTGGATTACAGGTGTGCACCACCACGCCCGGCTCACAAGATCTTTTGTTGTAACTTGTATTTTAATTTTTTATTATTATTGTTTTTTTGTTCTAGGGAGTGTGGTTCCTGCACCTGTGCCCACATTGGTGTGCTGGGGTAGAGGAGGGGCTTGGCACTCCTTTCTGACTGTGCCCTTCAGTTGCATCCCCATCTCTCAGACATGGATTTGGGAGCAGGTGCTGCTAAGGGTTCTTCTTGCTGAAAATGCAATGTCCAGACCGAAATACTTAAAACATGACCTTCCAGGAACATCTGTGTTTTGAAGGCTTCATTTAAGTAAAGGTAAGAAGCGTTAGGGGTGGATTTCCCTAGGAGATGAGACAGTGGAGTTCCAAAGATTCACAGAACTTTCTCCAGAGTGGCAAGAGCAAAGGGCTCAGCTTCCTTCACTGCTGTCTTTCAGCTTGGGCTGAGTGTGCCCACCCCTTATTAAACTTCACCAAGGAAAAGATACGGAGGACACTGAAGCACATATTGCTAAATGAAGGAAGCCGGTCTGAAAGGCTACACACTGCCCCATTTCAACTGTGTGACATCCTGGCAGAGGTGAACCAACAGAACAGCAGCAAGGTCAGAGGTGGCCTGGGGCCAAGGGCAGGAGGGACAAAGAGGCAGAGCAGAGAGAATCTGTGGAATAGTAAAACCGTGTGATACCGTAATGACTCACAGATGACATGCATTTGCTAAAACCCATAGAATGTACAGGAGGAGTGAACCCTAATGTAAATTAAACTTGAGTTCATACGTCAATATTGGTTCACTAATTGTAACAAATGTACCACATTAATGCAGAATGCTAATAATAGGGGAAGTTGTACAGGGAGGGGAGGAGGTCTGTGGAAACTCCTTGTAGTTTTTACTAATTTTTTCAGTAGACTTTAAACTCCTTAAAAAATAAAGTCTATTTATAGAAAATTAACCACACATTTCCTTAATTATAGCTAACATTTATATAGCACTTACCACATTCCAGATATGGTTCTAAGCGCTTTGTATATCTTAGCTCATTTTTTAAAATTTTCACATTGGGCTTGTGAGCTAAGTACCACTAATATTCTCAAATTATGAATGAAGAAATGAAGCACAGCAAGGTTACTTGCCCAGGGTCACATAGCAAGTGACAAGCAGGGCCTGATTTGACCCCAGGCAGCCTGGCTGCAGAGTTTGCATCATGCTATACAACAATTATCTATTTTGTTCTATATCATATGCTGTGGTAGTCAGCTTTCTGTTGCTATAACAAAGACCTGGGGCAACTTAGAAGGGGAAAATATTCATCTTGGCACATATTTTTGGGTTCTCATCCATGGTCAGTTGGCTCTGTTTCTTTGGGCCTATGGCAAGGCAGCACGCCATGGCAGGAGAACATAGCAGAGCCAAATCACTTACCTCACAGCCAGGAAGCAAAAGAGAAGAAGGAAAGGGCTTGCCCTCACTGACGTAAGGACTGCCTATAAGACCCCCATCTCTCAAAGGTTCCCTTGCCTGCCAATAGCATCCCCTGGGGATCCAACCTTTAATGCACAGGTCTTGGGAGGACATTCAGGAAGCCATAGTGTGCACCAAAGTGTGCTATCCATGCCAGGGATCCTCTTCCTAGAAGCCTTTTAGACATGTCATCATCTCAGAGAGGTGATCTTATTTGGTGCTGTCATAACACCAGGCCTTCACCTCTACCAATGCATGACATGTACAGGTTTGTTGAATGTGTGTTAAGTGATTGCCAAAGAAGCATTTGGCATGCGTTTTGTTGAAATCCAGAGGAGCTGTGAATGTCACTGACCTGCCAAATCACAACTGTCCACAAAAGGTTGCAGGTGAATGAGTGGCTGGGATGTGCTCCAGGAGCATCTATGCCAGCTCTGGGTCCCTGTTGCTTCCTCTTCTAAAGTCTGCCGGCCTCTTTTTTGACCACCTCATCTACATCATTGCTTGGTCTCAGTGTCAAGATGTATACTGGTTTCTCATTTTTAGAAATAAAGAGAATGTTGGCCAAAATCCTATTCTTCAATGATGCTTTTGTTCTTCATGTTTTCTCAAAGCTTTATCTGAAGAAATGCTCATCTGGGAATGGAGTTTAATCCAACCAGAGATAAGAACTCATTTAGAAAAAACACAGGGTCACTTAATAGTACCCCAATCTCCATAAGGTGACTTCCCCAGCTGGAGAGGACAAAGAAAGCAGTGGGGATAGTTCAGCTTCCTTTAGTCACTTCCCAGGCTTTGTGCCATGGTCTCAATCAGAGGTCACCTGCAACAATTCTTCCATTTGCAATAATCAGGTGGTGGTGACATGGTTGAATTTGGTCTGAATTTTTTGCCTTGGTAAGGGGGCTCTCTGGGAAGCTATGCCTCATCTGGGACTCTGGGAACTGGGCTGGGGGTGGGATCTTACAGGATGACAGGTAGCAAAGGAAGTCTGCAAACGACCCAGTATGGAAGGTGGTCATGGATGTGATGGGTGGCCTCCCCCATGTCCTGGTTCAACCTAGCACCTCTCTCCTCATGCTCTTCCTATTCTCTATGGCCCAGTTACAATGAGCTCCGTTTATTTCCCTTTGCCTTATTTACCCTCTTTCCCCATCTAACTCTTTGCCTTCTGTCCAGTTCAGCTGTAGTGCCAGTGACTCCACAGATCTGTTCCGAGTTCCCCTTGCAGGTTAGAACCCTGGCTCTGGGTTCTCACACGGACCTGATCTTCCCCCAGCAAAGCACTCATTACACCTAGCAGTAATGAATGAAGTCCCAGTTTGACATGCTTGTTAGCCTATATGCTGTGCAAGGGATGACAGGGGTTCTATTTATTTGCCTTTTTGTCTCTCACTGTGGTACTGGGATCAGGAGAAACTGTCATTTAGTATTTGTTGAATAAAAGAGTGAACTCTACAGCCCCACTACAAAGAGAGTGTGAGAAGAGATGGGCACTCATTCAAGTCCTGGGCCAGAAACCAACACCAAGAGGGCAGCAGCAAGAGCCTGTGCATTTGTCACATTCTGGGCCCCATGAATGTGTGTGCAATAAAGGAAAGAAAAAGGATTTCCCTGTGCTTAGAGCTGAACCCCTCAAAAATATTAAGTGAGCCTTCAGTGGAGCAAAGCACCTTTCTCCCCAAGAATCATAATGGCCCCAGGCCAACATATTTTGGGTGAGCTTTGGGTCATAGATAAAAAAATGAAAATTTTGCCCCCTCCAAAGCACTTCCTTGAGGATGCACTGAATCACAGTGAATGGCTGATTGAGCTGCCAGCAGGCCCATTAGAAAGCGGTTGTCAGAGACTCGTATTACGTAGGATTAATATTAGGCATCTCTGTCTCAGCCCAGTGAAAGGCCTCAAGTGTCCTTGGAATTCCAGCGACCTTTCCCCATCAATGACAACATTGTTCTCCTGACCGATGGCTTGATTCATAGGAAATGCTCCACACTTCTCATCATCACTGCCTACCCCATCTGGGGTGGGGTCCAAGGGCCTGGAACACTGAACTCCAGGCCCCTCACTGTTACCTTTCCCCTGCACAAAACCTCCCAGGCTGCGGAGCTCCAGATTGTGGCTTCCTGAGTCTCTCTGCAATCTTTTCAATGGTCTTAGCTGAGAATTAGGAGGCAATTGCGCAGGTTCTAGGAGCCTAGCAGGTCTTAAACCTGTCATCAGCAGGGCTCCTCGGATCCAACAGGGTGAAGCTGCTGATAAAAAAGAAAAGAAAAAGAAAAGAAAAGAAAAGAAAAGAAGCCACCTAGAACTGAGGCTATGAGAGCAGGACCTGAAGCCCAGACATGCCATTTTCGTTTGAGAAAAGCACAATGGCTCTAATGGGCTGTTGACATGTCTGTTTCTAAATCTTCTCCATGACCTTAAGAGCTTGCTATTTTTCTGCCTCCGTTTCTCAGATGAGGGGCTCTGGCTCAGGGCACACAGCAATTAAACGAATTGCTAGGAGTCAAATGTAGGCCTGCCTGACTTCAAACACAGGGTTGGGTGGCGATGGTGTCTATTGGAGACCGAGGTGAGTTACACAGGGCTCTGGGCGTTGCATTCCGTTTACATCTTTCTCATGATGACCTTGTGATACAGGAACTGAAGCTTGGGCAGATGTGGTGAATGTTTTTGTGGTGTGGTGCAGCAACATTAGACCCATTTCTCTGGCAGTTTGGTCGTCCATGTAGAGAAGATGAGGGACCGGGTGGTGCAGAAGGAAGGGTCTGGAGGTTGGGGAAGGATGATCTGCATTGGGAGGGGAAGGAAGCAAAGACCCTGAGAGAGCAGGGTGAGTTTCATTCAAGGTGAGTGTAAGTGACACTCAGCATGTGTCTTCTGAACAGAGGTACAAATGCTAGCAGGCCATTGAGGGGCAGGAAGGTGACGCTTTTGGAGGCTTCGGCGAGACCCAACAAAGGTTCTTTCCTTGACAAGCTCCTGAACCTTCACCTTGTTAATCTAATCTCAGCAAGAATCTTGGTAAGTCGGTTTAATAAGGACCCCCCCCCCCCATATCTTATCACCTTTAATACCTGCTCAGGTTTCTCCTCCTTCCCCATCCTCCCACTGATGGTGAATCAGCCTGGCCTGTCTTCAGTAAGGTCAGTTCAGCTAGACTCCCCCTTAACCCTACCATTTCCTCGTAGGAATTTTTCCTCCATTGACCCTCACTCTGTTCCTTGGCTAACAACTTCTTCTGCCTTTGCTGTTTTCCAGTTGAGTCCAATCCTCCCTCCACTGCAAACTCCCATTGCAGTAGTGATGAAGTATCATTGGATATACTTCCTTTAACAGGCCCTGGAGCAGCAGTTGTGAGAGTGGGTTGCTGGGAGCTGGGGTCCTAGAGTCGGGTAGAGGACATCAAGAGTCTCAGGAGAATAAAAAAAAAAAAAAAGAAAGAAAGAAAGAAAGAAAGAAAGAAAGAAAGAAAGAAAAAAGAGTCTCAGGAGGAGGAGCCATTTGGAATGGTGACAAGGGCCCCTGTGGGGTTGTGAACTGGGCAGCTGCAGAAACATTAGCAGTGGCTCTGTCATTGAGGAAAAAACAATCAGGGCAGAGCCTGGGAGTCTCCTTCCACTCAGCTCCTGGGTCTTCCCCTCTGTTCTGGGAGTTGTGGTGCATAGGACTTGGGTGGATGTAAATGTCCTACCACTTAGAAGAGCCAAATGTCAGTTTTCTCCAGATCTGTTTCCAAGAGGGAGAAAATGTTAACTTTGTTGCATTGAGGCTGACTCTGCTCCTGTGACATCAGCTTGGACTGCATTTATAGCCAGGAAGTGCAGAAGTGGTGTATGGTGCTTGCTGCTGTGGTTTTCTGTGGATTGGGTGGAAGGTAATGGCAGAGCTGGTCTATGGGTGCATTTTCTTTTTTATCCAGGCACCGAGTTTGCCCAATCAGCCCTGGCTTCCTGCTGCACAGATCTGGGCTGTAATAGAGCCGGTCTTATTTTATTTTTTATTAAGTTCATGAACTTTAGAGGAAGGAACCTGGAAAAAATGGTCTCATTACCTCAGGAATGAAGGCTCATGCTTCTTTTAATGCCAGACGTTGGCGTGGCCTTGCTTGTTATAGCCACAAATAATCTGGGTGGAAAATTGCAGCACAGTGGCAGGGCACAAACAGGATGGCTGCTTGGGGTGAAGCAGGTGGGGTGGGGGAGTGAAGGTCAATGAGGGGTCAACCCAAAATGAAAGGCTCCTGAGTCCAGGCTTGCAGACCTCAGCCATGGCTAGCCATTTGTGTAGACTGACTCTGGGAGGACAGAGTCTACCAAAGACCTTTCCAGAACCAGAAAGATGGGAGGAGTTTTGATTCACAAGGATTTGGTTCAATTTCCAACTTGGCTACTTATTCTAAACTGCATAATTGTCTACATGTTTTCTGAACTTCTTGCATCTCAGTTTCCGTATCTGTAATATGTAGAAAAAATCTTCACTTTTCAGATTGAGAGGATCAGATGAGAACGTAGGAAAGGTTTCTGGGGCAGGGTCTATAAAGGAAAATGTGCAAGATACATTCTCTGTTGAGCTACGCCTGTGCATAATCCAGGGTGGCTTTTCACACAGTTTAATCGTTAGCTGACCAAGAGGCAGGTCACAGCACTGGAATTTACCTCCCTGCAGAGGCTTGTGGAAAGGACCCAAGCTAGCCCAGCAATTGCCAAACTTTTAGAAGATGAGAAAATCCCCGGGGCTCTTGTTAAATAACAGGAGTTTCAGGATTCGTCCCAGACTCACTGAGTAGAAGTTCCCAGTGGCCCAGAAACTTGTGTGTTTCAATGAAGGAACCAGGCAACTCTTATTATCAAGTAATTTGGAGAAACATTGATGAATCATTGTTGTACTACTGGGTTATTAGAGATAACAAGCTGACTTATCTCTCTATATGAGTAAAGTAAAAATAAACTATGTAGGTTGTCTCTAAGCCCCAGATTTAAATGATTGATATTTGGGAAAGGTATAGCTTGCTTTCAGGAGAAAGATGCTCTTCTTTTCTTCTCTGCCTTTGCCCCTACTGTTCCCTCTGCTTGAAGTTCTCTCCCTCTCTGTCTCTCTGACTAACCCTGCTCCTTCTTCAAGAGTCAGTTCAGGAATCACTTGCTCAGTCAATCTTTCCTGACTGCCTCAGGTCAGATCAGGTGCCTCTCCCTCTAGGTTTTCTTTGTGAAACATCCATTACAAGGTGGATTAAGTCATGTTTTGTGTTTGTTTATGTGTTTCTTCCCATCTTGGTTTATGTGCATAGAGTTCAAAAAGAGTTGCTGTGTCCAGATTGGAGTCTGTCTCTGGAGGACGATGGTCGACAAACCAATCAAATAAAAAGTTGGAGGATGAATGTGTCTTGCCCTGTAAGAGATTTAGAGGGAATAGCAGGTGCGAAGTGGAGAAGTCACACAAAGACACACATTTTCTTCTTGTATTGAACCATTTTTAATGAGAAAATCATATTTGCAATGTCTTTTGAGGTCTTAAATTTTTCTCAGTAAGCCACATTGGTGTTTTCTCATTAGACTTTATGAAGAAAAGGGACTGTTCTAATTCTGAAAATTGTATTGATCATTAAATTGAAAGGAGTCTAGATTAGTTTTGACTAACTAGCATAACACACATACTGCATGTTTTTGCAAAGTGTGCTATGATCCTGTATATGAAGGGCTCTGGCTTCAAATGCACCTTAAAATCATGCCTCTTCCACCAACTGCTAAGTAGCCTTGAACAAGTCACTTAATATTTCCATTTTCCACATGCAAAGTAGAAAATTAACTGACTTTTTCTTTGTTTTTACTTTTCCAAAGCTGAAAGAGAAAATAAAAAATAAATACAACAAAAATTTTAAAATAATCTTGATAGAATGGAACATTGGGCTATCTACTATTTAGGTGAACTTAAAGAGACAAATGTCAAGTCTAGAAATCACATATATAATGGAAATACTATCTCGAGGAGAATTATTTTGGCAGCAGATCATATCATAAACCCCCGGGGGGAAATGTTAGAAATCAAGTTCAGTCAGCTCCACTGGGGTAGTGGGAGACTAAAAATGTGCTTTTTACTTTGACATCATAACTAGGTTGACAATAATTAGAGTGCTATGTAATATCATGTTGTATTAGATTTCCATCGCCATAATAAAACATCTGAGATATTAACTTATAAAGAGAAAAGATTTCTTGTTTCTTTCTTTTTGTTTTTGTGGCTCATAGTTTTGGAAGTTCCAGTCCAGGATTGAATGTCCTCATTGTTTTGGACCTGTGGTAAGGCAGTACACTGTGGTGGGGTAGATGGTGGAGTAAACCTGCTCACCTCAACAGCTATGAAGTAAAGGGAATGAGGAAGGGGCCAGGATTCTCCAATTCCTTTTGAGGATGCACCCCAAATGATTTAAGTAAGAGTTTCTTGCTAAGCCCCATCTTCTAAGGGTTCCACCACCTCCCAATAGCACCACGCTAGGGACCAATTCTTTAATAACAGAACTTTGGGGGTTACTTATCCTAACCATAGCACACGTGTTATCAGAGAAAATGGGACTAGGAATCCTCATGCACTATTAGTGGGAACACAGGTTTGTACAGTCATTCAGAGGAACAATGTAGTAATTTCTTGGGGGAATTAAATTTTTGTATGTCTATGATCTGGCAGGTTACCCTTAGTTTGTGGTAAATTTTAAAAACTGGTTCACCCAAATAGCTTCTTCCTCACTGCAGTACATGGTTTCCTGCACACTAGAGTATAAAAAAATATTACAATCTGTATTTTCCAGATGCTCTTATTATTCAAGTTCCATCTGTGACCTAGCATCCTCTAAGCACATATAAGCATGTGCTATTTGGAGGTGACTATCACAAGGCAGAGTCCTTGCTTCTGCTGTTTTTGCTGGTGTGCATGATCACAAAAACTTAAAATGCTGTAATTTATTTTTCAAATGATGTAGCAAAGACCCTAATATCTGGCCCTAACATGGTGAGAATCAAGAAGCTGGACCCTGGGCATCTCTTTTGCTAGCTGTTGTTACAGGAGAGGTGGTATTAATTCCCAGGTCCTCTTGCTCCCAGATGGTGACAGAGACCATTTTCTCCTTGGTGCTGTGCAATTTTAGGAGTCATTCTTGGAAGTTCAGACTATATCCTATTTTCTTCCAACCGTGTAAAAATAACAAATTCCCTTCATTAAGGAATTGGTTAGATGACCTCAAGGAAATTTTGACAACTTCAAGTGATCCAAGAGCATTTTCATGAAAGGGAAATGAATGAGGACGTTCATAACAACATTACATGTAGTAGCTGGAGGTTAGAAATCACCTTTTGCCATCATTGAGAGGTTGGATTTATAAAATGAGGATGATGTAAGTTCAGGAATACTGTACAGTGTTTAGAAGGAAGGAACAGGATGTTTACATGGTGACATAGCTTTATAATAGCATTTAGTTTAAAAAGGGGATAAAGTAAGGTTTATAACATAATTCCATTTACAAAAATATATGCATAAAAGGCAACTGCTGATTAACAATGACATAAATCCTCATTTAATTTTTTCCACATTAGAATGTTGGCTTAGTTGGGGAAGCAACATAAAAGTAGAGAATGCAAAAACAAGGAGGTCTTGCACATAGTGACCCAGGAATTTAGGAAAAATAATTTACAAAAATCTTTGAACCTGTGTGGGGGTGGTGAGAAGAGTCAATGTCATGTTCCACAAGAGAAAGCATTTCAAAATGTTTCTTCCATCACATCCATAACACAGCATAGAATTTTCTGTGTCAGACAATGAGGGGCATTGGGAAAAAAAATGTCTATGAGGAGAGAGAACAGGATGACAAGGGAGTCATACAATGTGTCACAGAAGGTTTGAAGACCTTGGGGATATTCAGATGAGAGAGGGTCAGAGCAGGGGATAGGGTCACCAGCGGTCATGGTTTGGCTGTGAGGCACCCCCCATTGCTCACGTGTGAGACAATGCAAAAAGGTTCAGAGGAGAAATGATTTGGGTTGTGAGAGTCTTAACCCAATCAGTGAATTAATCCCCTGGTAGGGATTAACTGAGTAGTAACTGAAGTGATAGGGTGTGGCTGGAGGAGGTGGGAATTGGGGTGTGGCTTTGAGTATACATTTGTATCTGACCAGTGATGTCTCTCTCCTTCCTGATCATGTGAGCTGCTTCCCTCTGCCACACTCTCCCACCATGATGTTCAGCCTTACCTCGAGCTTGGAGGAATGGAGCTGATCCTCCTGCCTCAGCCTCTTGAGCTGCTGGGATTACAGGCATGTACCACTGCACCTAGTAAAAGTTGGGATACAGGACTTTGAGTGCTAAAACTGGTGCATTCAAAGTCCTGTATCCAAGGAAACCCCAGAGTCCTGGGCAGCTGATATGGTTGGTTAACAGGGAGACATAATTACCATCTTCAAATATCTGAAGAGATTTTATAGAGAAAGAGAGAAAGTGACAGACTCTATGCATTTCAGAGGGCAGATTTTAGACCAAAGGAAGAATCAAGTTAGAGGGAAGGACATTTCATTTTAATGCATGGAGAACTCTCTAGCAACCAGATGGAAACCAATGAACAGCAATCTTTGAGGATATTGCTGATCACTGCCATCACTGTGCTCCTTCTGGGTACATAATTTCATTGAACTTTCACCATACTGCATTTAGTTTATGAGGAAACCAAATGACTTTCCTATACTCAGCAATTAGGGGCTAGAACATAGGGCTGTTTGAATCCCAAAAGCCCAACCTCTTAACCAATATGTTCTGAGATAATCTTGAAAATTCTTTCAACTCCAAATGGTCACACTAAGGGACACCTTCTATGTTACAGACTAGCAGTACTTAGACATTCAGGGGTGAGAAAGTTCAATGGAAGCTGGACTGGTCAGGGCCTAATTGTGCTTTGATGTCAAAAAGCTTTGATTCTTGTAAGAGTCCAGCAGCTAACACAGTCCTGAGAGTCTGTCTCTGGCTGGAACCCTCAGTGACACTCGATAAGGAAAGAGTTCTGAAGAGCTTTACCATGTGCCAATTACAATTGCCCATGCACAGACTCTCCTATTGCTGAGCCTGGAAAAGCAGGTGTAGTTTTTGTTTCTGGAGGCAAGGTGGATAACAAGGAAAATTAATAATAGTGGGGTAAATAATAATCATGTCTATATAGTATGTGCTGAGCATGGTGCAAGAGTGCTTCATATACATTCAGAGTCTATCACAGGAATATGGTAGTTAATAAATACTTGATGAACAGATAATTTCATTAGATTATCTGTTGTGCAGCCATACCTGAAGACTACACAACTCTACATGGCAGGTCATATTGTGCATATTGAATAGATGAGGACACTGGGGCTCAAAAAGGGATCTTATTGGTATTGTCATATTCTATTTTTATCTACCACTATTGTAAAAATGGGAAAAGGGAGGCTATGTGAATACCCCTTCCTTTTAAATGAACCATTAAGCCAGGTTATATACATTATTTTACTGTATGATTGGTAAAGTACATATTTTGAGGCACTTGGGATTGAACCCAGGACCTTGTGCATGCTAGGCAAGCACTTGACCACTGACCTACCCCCCACCCAGTCCATTTTGCAATATTTTAACTTGACTAATTATTATGCTTCTTTGGGGTTTCAATTCATTGCTCTTGCCAGTGAGGGTATTTTCAAATTTTTGCTCTTAATTTTCCTTTTAATGTTATTAATTTATTTATTTTGGGAAAAGAGAGTTTAAACTTGAGTCCATTATCTACTATGGTTTCAAAAATCTTACCCGATGACAGGGTTACCAGGCTTTCGTACTAACAGCAAAGACTTCCAGGTCCACCTTTGGAGATTCTGCTTTAGAATCTATTTATAGATTCATTTCCTTGTATTGTAATTAGCTATTTACTACATAATGACCTTCCTAAGAGCAAGTACATAGCAAGTTCTCAATAATTGCTTGTTGAATGAATGGTGGTATTAGCTAAGCTTACTGTCTAAGTCTTCACCAAGCCATTTGCATAGTTGTTAGAGGAAGGGCCACAAAGTGATGGTAGTACTCTCCTTCCAGAATAATCTTGATCCATTCATTAAAACTGTTTATTATACAGAAATGTAGTCAACTATGGATTCATTTTAATGGAATTATCTTTTGCTAATGCTTTTCTGTCTCCCACATGGGTGTTATGCAAAATTTGTCAAATGCTTGAATGGGATAAAGAGTTTGGCAGCACCTGTGATTTGAAAAACTGCAGATATCTCAAATCCTTCTATATTGTGCTAGTAACCAGACATAAGTTAATCTGTCAGAGTTCCTTAAATTCATCATGAGTTGCTTTTTTTTTTTTTTTGTGGTGCTGGGGATTGAACCCAGGGCCTGTGCATGTGAAGCATACACTCTACCCACTGAGCTATGTCCCCAGCCCCTTCATGACTTGCTTTTTGAAAAACCAACATTATTATCTATCTCCTGTCTTGTGGCATTTCTTTAGTCCTCCCAAATTTTAGAAATTACTGAAGATATTTCTAAGATCTTTACTGAGAAACTGAGTTTAACTCTGGAACTGAATTATTGAGTAACTTAGATCTACTAGTTAAGTAGTCATTGATTCATTCAGTTTCCGGCCTTGACTGAGTAATCATAACATGGCAGGTTTTGTGCAAGGTACTCGTGTTTCGGCAACGAGTGGGATGTGGTCCTCACAGCTTAGGTAGGGATAACAAAATCAAATAGTCAGTTGTTATGAGGAGGTAAGCTCAGGTGACTTTTAGGGGAGCAGAGAGGGGCCTTCTGCATTAGCCCAGCATCAGAGAAACCCTCTTGGAGGAGCTGGTCCTTGAGCTGTGACTCAATGGATAGGTGGGACTTGGTCAGGCACAGACATGGGAGGAAGGCACTTCAGGCAGAGGCGGAGAATTTGCTTGATGAATTTGCATGGGGACTGTCAAAGATCAAATGCATGACAGAGGAACAGAATTGGGGGAACTCTTGACCTTTTCTTTCCAAGGCCCAGTGCAGGATCTCTTAGGCAGCACATCACTAAATGATCCTCTCTCTGTCCCCTACCTGAACTCCTCTGGTGGTGGGCAATTTTGGGCTCATGAGGCAACTGTTCAGCACCAACAATATATTGGTGTGGAATGAAAAATTGTATAGAGACAGCATTGCCCCAACCAGTGATCTGGCTGACTCAAACAGATCCCTACGGGACTGATTTGAAAGAATGAGAGATTTTATAAAGTGGACTCTGAGGAAGCCCATATTCATTTAAATCTTATTATAAGCATATGTCTTGTACAATCACACCAGTTAGTGCTGTGTGCTCCATATCCACTCACAGAGCTGCCTGGAAAGCCAGGATTTATGTTTATCCGTGGTTGCACTGTCCGTAATCAAGAAGCTTTACTTTTGACTCCCACAGAAGTTTTCATTTAAATAAAAATAAAATTGAAATCAAATGCTGCATTTTGAACTGCTGTATCTCCTTAGCCATTGGCTAATCAGTCCTTCTCATTATTTAACCTCAGAAATCAGAGCCTCTGAAATACATGGATATAGTAGCATACATACCATCCATTTGTCTATTGACTTTCCTTATTCCCCCGCTCCCCTGGGAAACTACGCCACGGGATGGTTTAATATGGTCCATCTAAGTAAGTGTTTCTCAAGGTGTGGATTCCAAAACCATCCACAATCAGAACAACTTGAAACTTAAAAATGAAGATCTCCCAGACCACACACAGATTTTCTCCATCAGAATTTCTGGAACAAATGCCTGGATGTCAGCATTTTGAACACTCTCTGGTTGATTCCAATGAATAGTCACCTGTTAGGTGCATTAATTCTGAGCACAATGTACCAGTGCAGAGTTGGAGGTTTAAAACTGAATAAGACACAGTCTGCTCCCCACTGGTGAGGGACAGATTAATATACTCATCCAAATGGATCATTGCAGGGATGGAGCATTAGGTTAACAACCATGACGTCATGGCATGGTGGTGGGTGATGGAACAGAAACTTTGTTCCTATGAGTAAAAATTTTAAAGTTTCCAGATGATTTTTAGTAAAACATATTTTAGGCCTGTCTCAAGTTTTTCGTATACTATTTAAAGCACTTTTATTATAAATATTTCACACATATACAATGTGGTGCAAATAATAATAACAATGATAGCATAATAACTGTATATAATAGGATGGCATTATAATAAGCTCCATATATCCAGACCTATATTTGTCCTCCTTGCTTCAACTCCTCCACCTCCCAGTTATGCCCAAATGTTTGTTTTTTCAAATCCCAGATCTTATGTCATTTCACTCATTCATATTTCAGGATACATCTTTTAGGAATATGGACTTTGTCTTAGCTAACATAGAGGATTATCATCACACCTACTGTAGTCAATACTATAGCATTCGCTAAAATGCCTCGGTGTCAAATTCAAATTCCTCCAATCACCTCAATGATGTGCTGTTACTGTTGGTTTGTTCAAATGAGAATCTGGATAATATCCGCACAGATTGCATTTGGTTATCGTGTTTCTTAAATCTCTTGTAATCCATAACAGCTTTACCTCTCTGCTCATTTTCCCTGATCCTTCCATTTTAAATTCCATTTTCTAATTGAAAAAACCAGGTTGTATAGAAATGGTCAAATTCTGGATTTGTCTGTTTGCTTCTTTCTGGTGCCATTTAATAGATTTCTCTATTCCTCCTATTAATAGTAGTTATGCCCCCTCCTAGTTATTCAAATTAGAATTTGGTTCTTATGTCTTGATCAGATTCAAGTCCAAGGTTTTTCTTCCTTTTTTTTTTTTTTCTCTTGGTACTGGGGATTGAATCCAGGGGCACTTACTCGCTGAGCCACATCCTTCGCCCATTTTATGTATTTTTTTGAGACAGGGTCTTGCCAAATTCCTGAGGCTGGCTTTGAACTTGTGATCCTCCTTCCTCAGCCTCCTGAGCTGCTGGGATAACAGGCCTGCACCAGTGTTGTCTATTTCATCATTGCATAATAATGGAGGGCACATACATCTGTTCATTCTATTTTTAATGATATTAATTTGATCAGTGGTTTAGATGGTGACTTATATCTCCATTCTAAAATTTCTCCTTAGCATTTTATGTAGTGGTTTCATCTATGGATGAATATTTTTATCTATGGATAATAATCTTGAGTCAAGTATTTCACTGGGGGTTGAAAAGTGGCACTTTTTCTAGTTCTCTCATCTGTTACATTTATTGGCTAGAATTCTTCTGCAAGGAGCCATTATACTCACAAGCTATGGATATCTGATTACCTTGAAACATATTTAATTCAGGAAAAACAGGATAAATGCTTCTTTCCCTCTAATTGCCAATTTTCACAGAGTTGGTGCCTCGTTAGAGCTAAGAACTCTGAGAACATCGAGGCTATTTATTTCTTTTCCTATTGAGTATCATTACAAGTGTATGTTTTTTATATGTGATATATTGCAGCCATCATTATTTTGGCCCTGACTCCTTTTATCACACCCTTAGTAGACTTTGATAGCTTCCCCACTTCTGGTCCAAAAAGTCCCTGGAACTTTCTTGTTTCAGAACTTAATCCCCATTCATTTCTAGGAGGAGTCCCTGTTTCCTTTGCCGAATCTATAAGCCACATCTTGGGTGCTAAGCTTGCTCACTGCCATAGAGTCGTGATTGATTCTAGGCTGTTTTAGGAGGCAGAGCTTAAAAGTGCCTTTTTAAAAAAAAAAAAATGTGAGTTCAAACTAATCATTTCCAATCCAAATATAACTATATAGGGTTTAATATAACTTTATTGAATTTACACGTGTGTCCCTTTACTCCTAAAGTGAAAATCTTGGTTCCTGAAAAACATTAGCACAATTAGTTATTTGCCATGCCCATAATATATTCCTATTCTCTTTTTACTCTTAATTAATGCATTCCAATATAATTTCTTAAAAAGGTGGAGTGTCTGCAAATGCCACAATATTATTCTTATTTATGGCTGAATAGTATTCCATTGTGTATATATACCTCAGCTTCTTTATCCATTCATCTGTTGAAGGGCATCTAGGTTGGTTCCACAATCTAGTTATTGTGAATTGAGCTGCTATAAACATTGATGTGGCTGTGTTACCGTAGTATGCCAATTTTAAGTCCTTTGGGTATAAACCAAGGAGTGGGATAACTGGGTCAAAAGGTGGGTCCATTCCAAGTTTTCTGAGGAATCTCCACACTGCTTTCCAGAGTGGCTGTACCAATTTGCAACTATACCAGCAAGGAATCGGAGAATGTCATTGTAAGTGAAATAAGCCAATCCCAAAAAAACCAAAGGCTGAATGTTTTCCCTGATAAGTGGATGATGATATATAATTGGGTTAGGGGAGTGGGGAGCGAGAGAAGAATGGAGGAACTTTATATTATGAAGAGGGAAATGAGAGGGGGAGGATTTGGGGGTATGAAGAATGGTGGAATGAGACAGACATCATTACCCTATGTACATGTATGATTACCTATGTACATGCATGATTACATGAATGGTATGAATCTACATCATGCACAAACATGGAAATGAAAATTTGTACCCCATTTGTGTACAATGAATCAAAATGAAGTCTGTAAAAATTTTTAAAAAATAAACAAAAATTTAAAAAAAGGTGGAGTGTCAGCTGGTATGAAGAGTGCTGATTTTTTTAGGTGCTTATTAAGTGGTGGGAAACATTTAAATGACTATGTTTAAGTGTCTAACTCATTTCAGTTTTACTTCAATGCTATCACATGGTACTCAATTGTGTCATGTTATTCCCATGACACAATTGAAGACACTGATCAACCAAAAGCAAAATAATTTACTTGAGATCACACACAATAAATGGTAGAAAGAAACTTTAATAGAGTGGTCAGTTGTGGAACCCCTGCTCCTAGATGTGAAGAAATACTGCCTGCCTGAGCCATCCATTCAAAGTTACAGTAGAAAAAGAAGTTGGGAATATCCAAGGTTGTCCAGTCCACATCTCCCTCTTTCTCTTTCAGTACTAACTGTAACCCTTTTTGGTCCTCTGTGCTTATTATCAAAGCTAGTAAACATCAACAATACTTTCAGATCTGCTTGCAGTCATTCATTCAGTAAGCCAATAACTCCGAAGCACAATCTGATTTGCATGTGGGCTAAACAGGAAGAAAGGTCTATTTTTGTTATGATTTTTAGGAAACTGGAGTATTTCTCTTTGAATACAAGCTTTGTTTTTTGAGAATGAGCACACATTCCAACACAAAATTCTTCTGGTACCCTACCAATTCCCTTCAACTTCATTAAATCTTAGAATCGAGGCTGGTAGGTTAGTTGAAAGTGCAGAGAAGACCTGGGCTCTTGCTCCTTCCGTTTTCACAGGGGAGAAGCTGCTGGGGGGAGTCCATTGGAGACACTACCCACTGGGGTGTATCTACCCGCTGGAAGATTCTGGCCAAGATGAAGAGGGAGGGAGTGTATTCGAAACAACTTGAGGCAGCATAGGTTAAGTGATGATGGGACTGTTCAAATAGCCAAAAAATCTTAGCCAACAAAGAAGATGAAGTATTAAATTATCATAGTTAGATGTCAACAGCAAAGAGAAAATAACGGGCAAAGCCAGTAGAGATTGGTTGTGAGATAGAATCAGGTCCAAGTATTGGATAAGGAGAATAATTCTGTACTCAGGTGGTGGATGACAGTTAAGCATGTGCTAGAGTCTCATTTATGTGACACATAGTTGGATTTCCAAGGTGACTGTACAAGTTTAAGATTTGCTACATCAAGTTTGTCCACAGACCCCGTTTCTGTCTCATCACAGAACAATGGGGATCAGAATCTCCATTTTAGGAAGATGATTTGGGGGAACATGTTTGATTTTGAGGAGCACAGATCCAAGGGTCTTTGACGATGTTAGTCATGTGACTGAGGGAAGTCCATTTCCCTCTCAATTCCCTTCAGGTCATCATTTATAAGATGGTGACAGATAATCTAAACTTTTAAAATATCTCTTAAAAATTGAGATCTTAAGTGAGGCATGGTGGCATATGCCTGTAATCTCAGAGGCTGAGGCAGGAGGATCTCAAGTTCAAAGGCAGCTTCAGCAACTTAGTGAGGCCCTAGGCAACTTAGTAAGACCCTGCCTCTAAATAAAAAATTAAAAAAGGGATAAGGATGTGGCTCAGTGCCCCTGGGTTCAATTCATGGTACCAAAAAAAAAAAAAAAAAAAAATGGGATCTTGGTCTCCCACTGTGCCATGGATGTCTCCTTTTCCTAGGCACCGGGGTTGCACACAGCCTAATGGAACTGGCATTTGGGGGGCTGTGTTGGAGAGGTTGTCTTGTGAGCTGTCTGGAGTCATGAAACCCAGGCCTGCCTGACCCAGATGGCTCATGAGCCATACAGATAGCATCTCACCTCTGAGAGAGATGAAATGCTTTCTAATCAGCTAGCAAGGGGTCAAGTGACACACACAGAGGTGAGAGGAGTTAGCTCTCCATGGGCTGAACCTTGATCAATGAGAAAAGGAGACCGGGATAAATGCAGCTGATCCATTTCTCTCTTTTCTCCCTTCTGTGGAGTGCTCTGATGCTGTGTCTTCATGCAAACCTTCTGAAAAGTCGTATCTGCGACAGGAATGAACACCCTTTCATGGAATGGACATATCTTTGTGGGTCATCATGAAGAGTGACAACATAACCATGCACACATCACATTAGGGCATAGATTTCATTTTCATGCCTAACTTCTCTTATTCCCCCTGGCTCATTTGGCTTCATCTCCAAAATGAATTCTCAGGATTTTTATCCTCAACCCAAATTACTTTCCAAAGAATGAAGTCTGAAATAAATGTCAAAAACATTGCCTAGTCTAACTTGGGAAAGTCCTATCATTCCATTTTATAGACCATAGACAAATGATATGTGCAGTGAGTTGTCTAAGGCCATGCAATTAGGAGGTGCCAGAGCTAGATCTTTATCCCAAGGATATTGGCTCCAAATCCATGTACTTAATTACTCAGATATTGAATGGAAATTTATGGAACATCAGTTAACATGTCAGTTTTCCCACTCAGTCCTCTCAACCACCCTGGGGCATAGGGATTACTGCCCTCAATTTACAGATGAGGAAAACAAGGCTCAGAAAATTATTGGATTTGCCTAAGATCACACAGCAAATTAAATGGTAGATCATGGACCTACCCTGAGGTCTGCATCATTACACAGCAGTTAGCAAATCATTCCTGATGTTCTCAAGCCTGTGCAGAGGCTCTGCCTCCACATTACTGGCCAAGGCTGATTACATCATCAGAAAATCATTGCAACAGAAACTATCCAAGAAAAAAAAAAAGTCCAAAGTAGTTTTTGAACAAGCTTCTTCTTCATGGCTATCTCTCTCATTTCACCAGAATGCTTCCTGCAGATTTCTTCATGCTGATAGCCTGAAACAGGCTCAAGTTGTCTGCACCTCCACACACACAGCCCATTTGAAAAGACGAAGAGCCAGAATTCTCAAAATATAACAGATCAGTTTCATAGAATAAATCTGGGTATGGTAACATCCTATCAATACTTACGTATTTGCGTGGCCTTCCTTTCTCAGCCCAGTTCCTGATTTTCTCTCTGTGGATGATATGGAATCATTCCAACAAACATTAGCTTTTCCTCTTCATTTGTAGGGGAAAATGCAGGAAGGAAAAATCTCCACCCCTGCTGGAGTGCTACAGATTTTGAAGTCTGGCCTGGGCTAGATGAAAAAACAAGAGGAAAATGAACTTGAAATGTGAAAATGACCCTGAAATTGATCCAAAATACTTTATGAGGGCAAAGCCTTCTACTATGATGGATCTGTGTAATAATTCCTTGCATCCAATGGCTACAAATAAAACAGAAGATTGCAGGAGGCCATGTCAATGGTCCCCTTACTGGATGAACCACCAAACTACCCTCTTATAGGGATCAAAGAGCTTCTTATAAGATTGGTAAGAAACCTCATGTCTCTCTTCCCATTTGTCCTCACTTGCACCAGCTGCCTAATTATTTTTCTTGCCTCCAGTATGGCGCCTCTAATCCACCATGCCATAAGATCCACTGCCTTTCTTCAGGATGAAATCCCAAAGCCTGCGTGACTCATAAAAACCCTTTCATTGCTGACTCCTGCCTTGCTTTCCAGTCTCCCTGGGTTTTTCTTTGTATGCCATGAGGTGTGCACAGGTTAGAAGTTACCCTGTGATAACAAACAAAAGCTCAGAGACTCATGAGAGCAATGACTTATGTCTTGCCAATGCTCTGTGTTTACTGTGTTGGCTGAGGCACCTGCTCCACATCTCTCACTCACAGTCAAAGCCCACGGGACCTCCACTAGGTATGTCTGTGCTATTTAACACAGCAATTCCCAACTAAATGTGGCTACTGAGCACTTGAAGGTGGACTATCCAAACCGATATGTTCTTTGAATGCAAAATACATGCTTACAGTGTATCTCAAAGACTTACTACAAAAATGAATATAAACTATCTCATTAATAATTTTTGTATTGATAATACATTGAGATGAGTTTTTGAATACATTAGGTTAACATTTTTCTATGTTATCAAATTGTATTTTCTTGACTCTGAGGGTCTCCCTTGCACAAATGATGGCAGTCACAATGATGGATGGTCACATTCCATCAGTCAATGCCAGTCACAGGCCATATCCAACCTCAAGAGGCAAGACAGTGCTGTCCCAACATGTGCTAGAAAGGAGAGGAGGGGACTGTGTGTGACAGTCTCTAATGACAATTCCCTGAGCTCTTGATGGTTCTCTGAACAGGTCATGGGGACTATGACAGGCTGTTGCTTTTAGATGAAAGGTCCTTCCTCCTCACATACATTTGGCCAACTCTCCTCCTCCTTTGAAAGGTGATTCAAATGGAACCTTTAATGGAAATTCTTTCTGGACTCCCACCCATCCGCCACCCAACACACACAATTCATGTTGGGTTAACATTGTTCTCTTGGCATAATTTGACTTTGAATATTTCAACCAGGTTCTCAATGATGTGTTTTCACGTCAGTTACCATGACGCTTCCCCACCTCACTGGTGGCTGTATCCTCAGCACATCTCAAGCTGCCTAGCAGAGGGCACCAGTCAGGAAACATTTTTTGACTATCTGTGGCAATGGATTGTAAGCAGTTCACTCCTTTGCCATCTTGTCCCACGTGAGTCTCATGGCACTCAAGAAAGAGAGGCTCTACCAGGTTTATCATTTCTGTTTTAATAACAATAAAACAGGTTCAGAGTAGAGCAGTGGTTGCTCTAAATCATACAGAAAATAAATTGCAAAGGAAGGAAAAGAACACAGGGCACCTGACTCCCTGGTACAGTGTTCTTGGCACAAGTTTTATTCTACTTCTCAGAACATTCTTAAAACGGCATATTGGATCTGTTTAATGTAACACAAGTGACAATTCTTTCAGTGTACTTCATATTTTTGTACACAATATTCATATCCATCCATCCATCCATCCATCCATCCATCCATCCATCTATCCATCCATTTCAAAACTACTTGTTGAGGACTTCCTATGAGCCAGGGAGTCGTTTTAGGAACAAAGCCTCTTGAATCAGAGTCGTCAAGTAGTTCTGACACTTACTCGCTTTACAGTCTCATGGGCTTAATCATTCCTTGCCAGTTTCTCATCAGCAAACTAGGAATTATGATTCTTTCTTCCCAGTGCTATATTGAGGATTTTATTTCCTGCTGCTGCTATAACAAATAACACAGACACACCGCTTTACAGCTCTGTGGGTCAGAGGTCCAGGCAGAGTGTGGCTCAGCTGTGTCTCTGTTCTAGCTGCATGTGTTGAAATCTAGGTGTTGGCAGCACTGTCTTCCATTTCTGAAACTCTGGGTGGACTACTTCCAGGCTCATTCAAGTTGCTAACAGAATTCATTTCCTTATGGGTGTAGGACTAAGGTTTCTGTAATTACATCCTGTAAATACATCCTTACCATAATTACATTTGTGAAGTCTCTTTTGCCATAGAAGGTAATATTTACAGGTGCCAGGGATCAAGACATGGACTTCTTGGGGGCTGTTATCCTACCAACCATGAGAATAAATGAAATAATGCACATAACATACTTGGTAATATGTCTGGTTATATTGGAATCACTCAGTAAGTGCTATATGTTATAATTGCTCTTGTCTTGCTATTAATTTTGTCATTAGCTCCATGAATGAGGCAGGAAGGAGCATTGCCTCACCTTATGAATAAGGAAGGGGACACACAGAGAAAGGAAACGTAGTTATTCTGATGGGCACACTAAGTTTTCATCCTTGTATCCAAGAGCCTAGTGTGGCATTTGGGAAACATCAGCAATCACTACCTTTTGAGCCCCTGCTCTGTTTCTGATGCTTTGCAAAAGCGTTTCTCTCTCCCAAGCAAGGTAGGGATTCCTAAACCATTTTATAGTGGGCAAATGGAGAGTCAGAGGGATTAAGTAAAATCTCAAGGTCTCAGAGTTTGTGAGCAATGAAGTTGAGACTTGGATTCAAATCAGTTTAGTTGTAAACCCTGACTATTTACCCCCGCATGCTGGCCCTCTGATTTGTCTTATGTCAGAAGGATCTAGTTGTTCTGACATTACCAGGCTGGTTCCGTACCACCGACCTTGTTGTTTATATTTTTTGGTGTGGATCTGAGATTCAGAGAAGGTAAATAACTCACTCAAGGTCACAGAGGTACTAAATAGTGGAGATGGAATCTGAACCCAGGTCCACCATAATTCTGATGTCCTTCACCCTGACCTCTCTGCTGCTCAGGAGATTTCCTGAGCAGTTCAGTGAATAGGTGCTGAGTTAGTGAAAATGCCTACTTTCTTATGACTCACAGCTTTGTCATTTTTCCTAGCTTATTTCTGTTCATGGAAATTCAGTTAGGCTAAGGACTCTGTGCTTCCATTAAGGGCAATGGTTTCTGTGCGGGTTAGTGTTGAAATCTCAGTGGGTCTTAAACTACCCAAATAAAATGAGTGGGACACCAACTGCATATTAGTTAAAATCACAAGCATTGATGTCCTCACCCCTGGGTTGAATTCTGGTTATTTCATTCACCATGTGACATCAGGTAGCTCAGTTCACCCCTCGGACCTAACTTTCCTCATCCCTAAGTATGGATAATACCATCAAATCAAGGGCTATTTTGGAAGGAAACAATAAAAAATGCAAAGACAAAATGACTCTGGCTGGCACGCAGGACATGCTCAACAAGGGGAACGGCTGTCCTTGGAGGTCCCACGATGTAGGCAGCATCACACAGCAAAGTATCAGCAGTACACACACTGGTTCTCCATCCAAAGGCTTTAACCCAGACTCTTGCCAAATGGAAACTCAAATCCCCTTCTCTGAGCATGTCCGGTATCCATCTTCTCCAGTTCTTCCCAAGTGTGAGTGCAATCATGAAGCAGGTTGCCTGAGGCAGGCTCTTCTGTGGGCATCTGTCTGCACAGCACTACCTAGCTTAGATCTGCATTTTACCTAGGTAATTGCAATGCTTTTCAAACCACTTTTCCTGTTTTGCTTTGGTCAGACTGCATTCCTACAAATAACATTTATTTGAAAACCCTTAACCAGCGTCTGAGACTTCACCGGCTCTAGGAAGTGAGTATGGTTTCCACCTCTCCCACCCACACTTACCTCCCAGTACTAGCTGAGGGCCAGGCTCTTGCCAAGGGATCTTTGGAAAGTAAACAGCCATTCACATCTCCGGATGCTCTCATTCTCTTAGAATCAGGCTGAGCCATCAGGAGGTCAGCAGACCACACGGTCAGGGCCCCCTGCAGAATGGAGCTGGGTGTGTCCTCATTCTCTTGCTGTAGGGACACAGTTGTGAATATTGTTGACTATATCACGTGGTGCCTCCTGTGAGAAGTCTATGGAATAAATCCATTTAGAATTATCCTGTGAAAATAATTATGGACTGGCACTCCTTTGTGCTGTGGCTGCCAGGAAACTGGAAGTTAAACTCCAAACTGCACCATAGGAGCCATGTGAGACTTTCTACTCTGTGTTTCTGTGTTCTGGGTTCTTTCCTCCTATTAATCACAGATCCTTATTTATATTTTCCCCCATGCTCAGTTTTGATGCAAATTTATCCAACCATCAGAAATAATTGAAATGAAAAATAAGGTGTCTGAAATTGTAGAAGTTGCTGTGTCAGAGAATCATCATAGTAAGTAGCACTTCTTGAACAATTACTAGTATGAGGCAGTGTTCTAAGTCCTTAATATGTATTATCTCATTTAATTCTCACACAAATCTTTATATGGTAGATGCTATTATTGTCCCCTTTTTACCGGTGAGGAAACTGAGGCACAAGAAGATAAATGATTTGCCCAAAGTTATGCAGCTAGTAAGTGGGTCAGTTTGACTCCAGAACCCAAGACCTGACCCATGAGGCATTTAGTGTCCCAGGAAGTAAGAGAAACAAGATGCAACCTCTTCTATCTTTGGGCAGCTTGTCTGTGCTTCAAAGGAAAGAGATGTATGTAGGTAAGAGGTTTCAGGAGTTGGTTTCCTCACAGAAGCAGCTAGAGAAGCTGCAGTGCTGAGGGAGGTAGATGGCTCTTGAAGGCTCTGGAAGACTCCAACGCGTTTCAGTGTGTTCTGGAAGGGGCTATGGTGACAGAGCCAGGGAAGTTGCGTAGCTCTGGTAACTTCATTATGCATGTGCTACTCTCTTCTACAACTTTAAACTTCAGCCAGGCCAATTATTTGCAGTTCCACAACCAGGCCAAGGCACACACCCTCTCTCTCTGGGTGTGAATAACCTACTTTTCTTTTGCCCTCAGGCTCTGCCTTGTAAACACATCTGTTTTTCAGGAAAAGTTCAGAAATTCCAGGAGTGCTTCCTTGGGTCAGGTGTCCTTCTGTCACAGCCCCCCAACTTGAAACTTGCTGTGGTTTTCTTGGCTATGTGCTGCGCATACTACTGAAATGGCCTGTTTATTTCTCTATCTTCTTTTGTAGACTCTGTGATCCTTGAGAGCTGGACACACATCTTCCTCCTCCTTTATACGTTGCACTCGGGTCTGGTCCACTTCAGGGGCTTGGCATGGATTTGTTGAATGAATGAATGAATTTATGCACGTGAGCCTGGAGTCATCATGGTTTGCTTGTGCACATGGAGTCTTTCAATGGAGGTCTGTCCAGCAGAGAATTCAGTCTGCTCTGTATTTCTATCTATACCCATGTTCACACCATGAGTGTGGTCTCATGTGCATTTCATTGTGGAACAAAATGGGGTATGAACAAGTGTGCAAGTAAGTGAGTACATACAAATCTAATCTGCTTGGTACGTGATGGTCAATGAAGTCATCTCATTGGTTATAACATTTGATAGATGAGGAAAGAGAGAGTTAGGGGCTCAGTGTTGCTCAGTCCGTAGGATGCGTCAGGGAGGGCTCAAATCCAGAGCAGGGATTTTGGATAAGCAGGTCTTTGAGCAGAAAGTCTGCCCTGATCACTCGTGGGCCTCTTTGAAGTTCAATTTCCTCATTTCTAAAATGGGAATAATAATAACAGAAACTAGGGTAGTACTGCCGATCAAGATTTAGTTTAACTAGGAAAGCTGCATAAAAGCTTGGTGAATAAATCAGTACACAGTTTGGCTCTGTAGAAAACTGCAACAAATGGCAGACTGTGAGAAAGCCCTGGACTTCCTCGCGTGCTCCTGACCACACTCATTCTGTGCGCTAGCTTTTTGCTCACTTACTTCCCTCTTAATCTGCAGTTACTGAGATCCTTGGTTCTTGCCACGTGGACTTTATTGCGTGATTCTTGGCCTTGCTCTGGACTCCCACTCTCCCTGAGCTCATTCTCCAAGACTTGTCCTTCTGCTGAGTTGGAAAACCTCGTTGTCCTCTTGCACAACTTCTCTGATTCCACAGCCGTGACACTCCACCTGGCAGGGAGCACTGCTGTGGAGACAGAGCTCAGCCAGGAACGCAGAGGCCTCCCTGACCTGGCCCAGCCGGGAACACCTTCCTCTGATTATAGGCAATGCACAAGAGAGGACCTGCATTATTTCAAAGCCAACATTTTTCAGGCATTGGACAATTTGATGGTGGAGTTCATTCCCCGCTCCCATCTGGCCTGGTTCGTTGTGATCTGTCAAGTAGCCTTGGGGCCGGAAGGACTGCCAGATTGGGTAATTTTCTCAGAAAGGAGCTATAAAAATGAGGGATTCAGATGTGCTTTCAGCATGAATCACAAGTTGCAGGCACAGGGGCCAAAAGAGAGTACATGTCCATCCAAGGGGGTCGGGGACAGCCAGGCAGGAGTTATGTGTAACATCTTTAGGGCTGTCACATCTCAAAAGAGAATTCTGCACTGAGATTTTTTTTTTTTTTTTTTTTAGGTATTTCCATCAGTCCTTCAAACTGAATTTACATTATTGTTCATGCAACGAACAATTACTGAAACAACCTTGAAACAGAGTCCTGGTAGGCTAGTTGGGACCATGGACATGTAAAGTGACAATCACAGTAGAGTGAGGTGAGGACTGTGGCAAGGGTATGCAGAGCACTATGAGGTGCCACACCAGGGCCCTGGGCCAGGATCGAAGTGGGTGCAGACGGCGACACCTGTGGGGGAGTTCATCACGTAGCTGAGACCTAAGGAATGGATAGAATTGGCTCCTTGAATAAGGGAGAGGAAAAGTTGTTCAGGAAAGGAAACACTACCTGAGCAAGAGAGTGTGGCTTAAGGAACAAATGCAGTTTCTGAGTGGGACTGGGGTGCGGGTGACAAGAGGATGAAGACAAGTGAGAGAGGAGGGATCCCACTCCCTACGTTGCCCCTATTCTCTTTACTCCACTCCTTCTGCAGGCAAGTTTTACATGAGCCAAATGTGCTCAAGAATATATTGTGTCCAGGGGAAGATTCCTTACCCTCTGAGGCTTGAAAATTCTTAAAGTTCCCATGGGACTTTAAAAACCACCCACTGGAGCCCCTGTTGCTTGCTCCTGTGGTTCATTCTGTGTGTGTATGTGTGTGTGTGTGTATGTCTGTCTGCCCCAGTGGTCTGAGCTGGGTCATTCGCTCATTCACAAAATTATTCTTGGAAACCAAAGTGAATTTGAAAGACATTTATAGAAATTTATAAGGTTACAACAGATTTTTTTTTAAAGGAAAGACAGAGTGAGTTGAGAGGAATAAGTTGATAACGTAAGAGAAAATGGACCAGGGGAAGTGAGCTCAGAGGGCAGAGAAACTACTTGGAGAGCAATTTCAATAGTCCAAGGTAGAGAAAAGGGTCATATGAACTAGAGTATTGACAATAGGAATAGACAGGGAGGAACATTCTGGAGAGATTGCTGAGGTAGGGTACATAATCACCTCCAACAGATTGACCTTTGCTGCTTCATTAACCAGGGCAGTGGCCCCTGGCTACACATTAGAATATCCTGGAGGGGAAAATAGCTGAATTAAAATTTGGGTGGGTCAGGTCTAGGTTGCCAGGTGATTCTTTTTTGCAGACCCGATTGAGAACAGCCATCCTAGGGGCAGTCCTCCAAGACTTTGCTCTCTGGACTGGGAAAGAAATATCAAGAAAGCTAGAAAGGGAGACTTGCACAATTCTGTGGCTGGCTGGATGCAGTGTGTTAATAGATACCTCTAGATGGGTCTGTATTTAGAATTACTATATAACGAATCGTCCAGACCGGGGCACTGTAACTGCAGTGCCCTCTGCAGTTGCCACTGGAGAATCAAGGCAAATGGCAGCCTATCTGTCTCTGCCATTACTTCTACCCCTCTCATTCTTTCTAGAGCTGTCCCAAGTCACGCTTTCACTACATTATTCACAAAATGTTTCTCATCCAGATCACCGATTACTGCGTGGTTAAGTCTGATGGTTCACATGCCATTTGGTCCCATGGTTGACATAACTGATGCTTTCTTCACTTGGCCATTCCCCATGGTTTCTGGCTGCTTTTGCTTTGTCCTAGTTCCTCATATACTCTCTGACTTCTTAATAGCAAAGTACATCTGGGTTCAACCCCAGATCCACCTTCTCTGTTTCTACGCCCTTAATGATGTCATCTGGTCTCATGGGTAGAAATGCTATCATTTTCCTGACAAATTTCAAATTTGTGTTTCTGGCCCTGGACCTCTTCTGTGAACTCCAGACTGTTCTTTTTAACTGCCCATTCACTCCTCCTCCTAAATGTATTCTGTGCCCTTCATAGATTCACTTGTTCGTTCAGGTTTTCAGGTAATGGTTCAACGTCTACTCCTTTCAGTGAGAGTGCCAAGAGGAGCAAGAGTACAATGAGAAACCAATCGACATGGAGTTGAAGAAAAAGAAGGGGCAGATACAAGGAAATAAGTAACAAGGGAACTTAACTTGAGTCAGGGTCAGGGAACTCCTCTCTGAGGAAGTTACATTTAGATTGTTTTAATGATGAACAGGAACTAGCCATGTGAAAAAAAGAGAGAAAGACTTCCCCAGGAAGAAAAGGTGTGTGTGCGAGGGCACTGAGAGGGTGCGAGGGCACTGAGAGGGTGCGCGGGCACTGAGCGGGTGCGCCTTGTTAGAATTTAGCTCTGCATCTTCAGTACCCCACAGAGTAGCTGGGGCATAATAAGTGCATAGTAAATCTTAGTCTAATGAATGAATCAAGGCATGAACCACATTTGAAAGTGATTGGTTATTAACAAACACTCCCTAATCTATTATCTAAGTCCAGTATGGTTGGTGTTTAACTGAATTGCTGAGCAATAAGAGTGGACACCCCTATCGGTCAACTTTCCATCACTATAATGAAATACCTGGGGGAAATAACTTATAAAGGAGAAAAAATGTTTATCTTGGTTTACAATTCTTGAGGTCCCAGTCTAAGATCAGATGGTTCATCACTGGGGAAACTGGCAAGGATGGCCCATTAGGGCAGGAGTGACAGAGCAAACTGCCCGCATCATGAACCAGGAGACAAGGCAAGGGAGAATAAGAGACTGGGTCCCACAATCCTCTTTGAGGGTACACTCCCCCAAACCTAAGGATCTTTCATGAAGTCCTACTTCCTAAAGGTCCCACTACTTGCCAATAGCATCATCCTGGAGACCAAGCCTTTCAGACATGGGCTTTTGGGGGCATTCAGCCTCCCAATTATAGCAGCATTCTTATTCCTGGATGCAACCTGAGAATACAGGAAAGAAATGTGGCGTATGTGTATCTACCCGTGTGTGTGTGTGTGTGTGTGTGTCTATCTGCCAGTGTGTGTTTGTGTGTATGTTTCATGTGTAACAAAATTCAAGTCCCTTTGCTGATTATAACATCACATTCAGCCTCCTTTACTGCAATGCCATTCTTCCTGGGAATCATAGATTAAGAAGGCATCAGTGATGGAAAGGGCTGGAAATCAGGTCTGCCCATCCTTTGTTATAAGCTGAGTTCTAAATGATTCAGCATCATGTCTGTGCTTGGAGACCTGGTTATGCAAAGAGGGAGGAAGGAATAGTAGCAGAGAGAGGAATGTTTCCAAAGCCTGAATAATAATTTCTCAATTCTCAAAAGGCCGAGAAAGAACCCTGGTTGGGTTTGAGGGGTGTTGTTGGTAAATACTTAAATAAAAACAAGTTCTGGATTTGGGCCTAAAAGAAGAGGCACTAAAAGGAACTGTTTTTCCCAGATATGGCTTTTCCAGCTCTGTGGAATCACTGAAAACCCACATGAATCTAGTTTACTTCAGAGAGCTGTAAAGATTTTACATAGGAATTTTCATTAGTCTTTGCTTTTTCTTCAAGACCCTCGAGACTGCCTGCTGATTCTTCGCCTGCAGAGCGGCTCCTCCGGCCAGCAGTCCACTTCACCTGTAGACAGCGCTTGTGCTGCTGGACCTGAGAACTCTGTGCACAAGGTCACAGCGCTTTGCTCGTGTTTCCTTCTAGAAATTTTACAGTTTTAATTTATGTTTGGATCTATGGTTCATTTTGAGCTGATTCTTTTACATAGTACAAAGTATGGTATGGATTGAAGTTCTTTTATGTTTTTGTTTTTGGTGGGTATATATCCAATTTTTCCAGTGCCATTTGTTGAAAAGTTGAAAAGGCCTACCCTTTACTAAGCACCTTTTGCACCTTTGTTGAAAAAAGTATGACCCATTGATCTATTCTATGGTTATGCCAATACTACAGTTTGGATTAATGTAAGATTTGTAGGAAGTCTTGAAATCATAGTGGAAGTTGTCCAACTTAAGTTCTTCTTAAAAGTTCTGTCTGATCTAGATCCTATGCATTTGCATATAAATTTTATAATTACTTCGTATTTAAAAAAATTCTGCTGTGATTTTTTTATTGGGATTATATAGGTCGATTTGTGGAGAACTGATGTTTAATAATATTGATCCATCTCACATAGTCATGGCAGTGCTCATTTATTCAGGTTTTCTTTAACATCTCTCAAAAAAGTTTTTCAGTTTTCATGGATTTTTCTTATTTATCACTAAATATTCAATATTGTTATGCTTTTGGAGTGATTTTTAAAAAAAACCTGTTTTTTTTGCTAGTATATAGAATTAGAATTGATCTTTCTGTTATTATTGATATTGCTTTCTGTAGCCTTGCTAAACTCAGCTAGTTCTAGTAGCTTTTTCTTTTCTTTTTGCAGAATCTATTAGATTTCCTACGTAGATGATGTCATCTTTGAACAAAGTCAATTTAACTTCTTCCTTCCCAGTTTTTATTTGGGGGTCTGGAAACTCTCTTAAAGTAATATACTGGGGTCATCATGGAAGTTAGCTTGTTCTCTCCCCACATATCAGAGACCACTACTCTTTTTTGCCTGGTGTTCAGTGCCTTGAAAATCATTGCTTTATATCTATCGCTATTTTGTTGTTGTTGTGTTATTGTACACAGCAGGGGAAAAATCCAGTTCCTGCTATTCCATCTTGATCAGAAGGAGAAGTTTTCCCCAAAAGGCAAAAAATGAGATTTAGAAAATAATTTTCTGACCCTTTGCCAATTTTAGAACCATTGTCAAGAGAGATTTGTGAATCCATTATGCAGAATTTCTCATGGCAGCAGATCAATTTTGAAGAGGTGCTATTACTAAGGGGACAGCAGGAACCAAGAGACCCAAATTATTTTCAAGGCCAATAGTGATAACAACAAAATAGCTCCTTACAGATGTGTGGCTATCATTGTTTACAGAACACTTTCACATTTGTGAGCTCGGTTGGGTCTCATAGCATCATTAGAAAATATTATTTGTAGGGGACCGTTGGTAGAGAAATGGAATCTCAGATAAGTGAGGTGAGCTTAGCAAGCACATACAGCAAAGGAGAGGAGACATGGGAACTGCTTCTCAAACCCAGGACTGTCCAACTTTTTGTCTTACTCTTATTTATTTTTTCAAGTTTCAGTAGTTTTAAATACAAAGAAAAATTGAAAGAAGGTACAGAGATTTCCTATATACTCCCTGCCCCCACACATGCATAGCTTCCCTCATTATCAATATCCCCCACTACAGAGGTACATTGCTTATAATTGATAAACCGATGTATCCTACTCACCACAATTACATGGTTTGCATTAGGGTTCACCCTTAATGTCACATTCTATGACTTTGGAGAAAAGTACAATGACTTGTAACCATCATTATGGTATTATTCAGAATATTTTCACTGCCTTAAAAATCTTCGGTGCATCATCTATTCATTTCTCAACACCCTGTCCCCAGCCCCTGTCAAATACTGATCTTTCAACTGTTTTCCCAATACCAACTTTCTTGAATACTGCAACTTTCTGGTAACTCTTGATGGTAGACAGTGTCAGTCTTTTAACTTTGTTCTCCCTCAATATTGTGTGGGCATTTATGGTCTTGTCCTTCTTGATAAAAACTTTAGAATAAGTGTGTTGATATCAAGAAGATATTTTGATTGTGACTACATTGAATCTGTAGACCAATTTGAGAACTGACAGCTTGACAAGATTGAACCTTCCTGATCAGGAACATGGAATATTTCTCCATTTATTTTGTTCTTCTTTGAATTTTTTTTTTTGGCTGAGTTTTGCAGTTTTCCCCATACAGAACTTTTACATGCTGTATTAGGTTTATACCTAAGTATGTAATTTTTGGGGATGCTATTATAAATGGTATTATATCTAACTTTGAATTCTACTCATTCATTGCTAATATATAGAAAACTGATTGATTTTTGTTTAACAACTGTGTATCCTGCAGTGTTGTTATAATTTATTAGTTTCAGGGTTTTTTTTTGGTTGTTGATTCTTTTAGGTTCTCTATGTAAACGATTATGTTGTCTTGTGAATAAAAAAATTCAATTTCTTTCTTCTCATATACCCCTTATTTCCTTTTCTTGTCTTCTTCCATTAGTCAGTACTACCAGTATTATATTGAAAAGGAGCAGTAAAAGGGGACATCGTGTCTTGTTTCTGGTTTTAATAGAATACCTTCTTATTTCTCACCATTAAGTACAATATTAGTGTAGTTTTTTGTGTATATTCCTCATGAAGTTGAGGAGGTTTTTCCTCTATTCTTAGATTCCTGAGAATTTTTGTCATGGATGGATGTGAAGTTTTGTCAAAATTTTTTGTTCACCTATTGATTTGATCATGCAATTTTCCTTTTTTAGCTTGTTGATGTGATGGATTACATTAATTGAATTTTGCTGTTGAAACAGCTTGACATTCCTGGGATAAATCCTACTTGGTCAGGGTGTATAATTCTTTTCGTACATTGCTTGATTCCTTTTGTTAATATTTTGTTGAAGGTTTTCATCTATGTTAATTAAAGACATTTTTCTGTAGTTTCATTTTCTCTTAATGTCTTTGCTTTGGCATTGCACTCGTTTTTTAAAAAATAAAAACACACTTGTTATGGAAAATTAAAATACATGATAAACTAGCCATGACTGTGTAACCAATCCCCATGTGCTCATCACCCAGCTTCAATAGTTACCAACTCATGGGCATTCGTGCTTCATCTCTATCTCCATCTACTTATTCCCACTCTGTATTAATAAATCTCAGTGATACTATAATTTTACAGGCAAATATTTCAATACATATTTTACAAGTTTAAGAGCATTTTAAAAATACATAATCATGGGTTGGTGTTGTGGCTCAGTGGGAGAGTGTTTGCCTGGCATGTGTGTGAGGCACTCAGTTTAATCCACAGCACCACATAAAATCAAATAAATAAAATAAAGGTATTATGTTCATCTACAACTAAAAAAACGCATATCATAATGCCAACTTATACCTAAAATAGCAATAATCCCTTAATATCATCAAATTTATAAATTTCTAGTAGTCTTATAATGTCATAATTTTTAAAAGTGTTCATTTGTATCAGGATCTAAATAAGTTCCACACATTTTAATTGGTCTTTCTTGATGTACATGTTTCTTCTCCATCTCTTTTTTCCCTTTGTAACTTATTTATTGGAAAAACCATGTTGTTTTCCTATAGTGTTTCCCAGTCTGGATTGTATAGTATAACATGTTCCTCTGTATTCTGTAGCTCCTGAAAATTGGGAGTTGTTAGGAGAGCCTTGATCAGATTTAGGTTTAATTTTTTTTTCATTGTGCTAAGAAACTTCATAGGTGGTTTCATGTTCCTCCTTAGTAAACATGTAAGCTCTATCCTTGGTTTTTGTGATGTTAGCAGTGTTAATTGCTTACAGCCTGGATCATTATCACTTAGAAAATGATGATGTTCTAATTCTATCATCTCTCTGGATGCTTTCCTTTATATTCTCATATCTTCTGCTTAACTCAGAATCAAAATCTGAAAGTCTAACCCAAATCATCTTGAAGTAAGTTGAATAAGGCAAACACAAAAATTAGAACAAAAATCAAGTCCTCTTCCACCTATGACATAATACAACACTATTTACAAAGCATCTTTGATTATATTGGCTTATCTGCTTGTACATAACCACAAAGGCAGAACAAATGCATTAGTTGATACAAAAACAGCCAAAGACCCATGAACATGTCCCTTTTTGAAGTTCGCCATTGCCTTCTTCCCCTTGAGAAGGAGAGTCTTTCACCTCACCCTTGATTCTGAGCTGGCCGTGCCACTTGTTCCAACAAATAGGATGCTGAAGAAGTCATACTGTGTGCTGTGACACCTGATGAGACCATGCACTTTCAGCTTTTGCTGTCTTGGAGCAGCATTGCCCCCTGGAGAAGTCCCATCTGATTCCTCAAGTGTGAAGGCAACACACAGCCAGGCTCAGAGTTGAGCTGGCACTGGAGCCTAGGTCTCCACTAACCTGCCAGGCAATTGCTGCTCCTTGAATGTGCCAGGCAGGATTACCGCACCTGCCCAGCCAGTTCACAGAATTGGGAGAAATAAACTCCACATTTAAGTCACCAAGATTTGGGGTGGTTTGCTGTGCAGTAAAGGCTTATAAAATGGGGGAGGTCATACACACTTTGCACATGAGAAAACCATGGCCCATACAGGGGAGATATTCAAATTATAAGGCTGTAGAATTTAGGACTTCTAATTCCTATTCCAGTGTTCTTTTCATCTATTGAATTCTTCTACTTTTTCTGATTTACTAGCCATCTTATACTCCCTTATCCTAAAGTAACCCCTGAGGCTTCCTGAAACCTCAAGACACCCTATGAGCTGAGCTGTTTTTAATAACTCAGCTATTAGCAGGGCCTCTAAAAACTCCCTTAAGGGAAATAGAAACTGAAAATCTTGAGTAAAGTTTCAAATTGGGCTATATTTTTAATCCCTATTATTACTCAGTTTTGGGGAAAAGAACCTTAAAAATTCTCAAATTGGGGAGAAGGTGAAAAAAAAAAAACCAACTCACAACTTGCATAGGGGTTCAGGGCTTAAAAAAATATCCAAGCATAGCAACTACTTTCTGTGTAAGTCAAGTAAGTGTTGACTGATTCTATCAATTTGTAAGTCCAAACAACTTCCAGATGGTTCTAATAATAGTAAAAGTATCTTATATTTGATTAGCAACTTTCAGTTTACAAAGCAGTTTCACATCTGTGTCCTCATTCCAACCTGACAGTGGAGCCTGTCAGGAAGGCAGATCAGGGGTCACCTGTTCCATTTCCTAGATGGGGACACTGAGTCCTAGGAAGAGGAAAGGACTCCCACAAAGTCGATGATAAGCAGCTAGGAAAGCCAAGTTCAAACCAAATCTTCTGATTTTTGTGGCCAATCATTTTCTACCCCATTTCTTTTATTCTTGTCCATAGAATTTGAATATCTATCCAATTTCACATCAATGACAATAATGAAAGGAGGAAGGATTGTGTGGCAAGCGTAGATGACAGGAAAACAGAAAGCGGGAGCTCAGGGGCTGGCAAAGTGACTGGTAGGGAGACACCCTTATGGGAATCAAGGAACATGAACTGACTGCTGTATGTCTCATCCTGTTTTGAAAGTCTCATGTCTTTCTTGACTCTCAAAATGATCCTATAAGGTCTGTGTTCCTAGAATCCTCATTTTGCTGGTGAGGGATTGAAACATGAAAGTAAGTTAGGAGACTCAGCTTGTGAGTGGTGGAGCTGGGATGGTGAGTGCTTTAGTAGAAGCCTGGAGAAGGGGAAGGGAGTGCAAAGGAAAGAGATCCCTAGTGTCTCCTGAAAAAAATCTGGAAAGGCTGCACCTAAGATAGCCTGTTTGGACCAGGACGTGAAGGATCTTCGTTGGCCAGGAGACTGGCAATGTGATGGGCAGGTTGCACATTAGAGAAGGGCAGGGTCTTGGAACCACCAATGATCCAATATGAAAGTGTCCCTACATAGAGATACAGAAACACACAGCTACAGGGACAGCTGCCACTCAGACACTGGTCTAACCCTGGGTGGTTCGGGTGTTTATCAATCCCTTTCACCTCAGCGCAGCGGAACTCCCCCCAGCGAGAGCAAGGCTGATCTGTTTGTTTGGTTCAAATCTGCCTGGCTCTGTATCCTTTGGCCAACTCTCCTTTGGGATGTTTACACTACAGTTTCATGTAGTCCACACCCAGTGGGCCACTTCTCAGTATCAGTGCTAATTATCATTATTACTGAGAATTTTAATTAGCATAATTGCCAACAATATACATTTTGATTATTAGTCATTAACAGTAATTTCTAAGTTTCATTATTATAGCTGAGATTTAATTATTTAATGGATATAGCAATTAATAATAACTTAGATTTATAAGGGACTTGATAGTTTGCAAAGTGGTTTCAATTATAAAATTCCATTTGATCCACCCCGAAACTCTAGGTTGTAGGCTGGTTGTGGGTTATTACCCCTTTTTATAGGCAAGGAGGCTTAGGTGAGAGAGGTGCTGGGACGCATTCCATTTTCTGCCTCCCAGCTTAGTTCTCTGTCCATTTCTCCACCTGCAGATGTTCAGAGTTCCATCCTGAGGTGCAGACTTCCGGCTCTATGGCACGTCTTATGTATCATTCTAGCTATAAGCAGGTAGCATGGCATTGAAGGAAGAACACAGGCTAAGATCCAATTTGGGATTCATTTCTTCTCTGCTATGCATGAGCTGTGTGATTTAGAACAACTCATTTAACTCCTTTGAGCTGCAGTTTTTCCTTCTGTAAAAAGAGGATGCCATCTACTTTGCACAGCTCAAGGAAATGTAGTGATAATATGTTTAAGACAGTATTCAATAAATACAGCCATCATTATTACTTTTTTTAATATCCAAACTACTAGTGCCCACCAGGGTTATCTCTTATTTAATTCACTGCCCTCAATTTAATACTCACAAACAGATGGAGATCCTTGGTGATTCTAAGCAAAATAGACATCTGCAGACCACCTTCTGGGCTAAGAGTGACCTGGGAGACTGGTCCCAATATCTACCTCCTTTAGGGAGATGCTTTATATTTGCAATCTCCTTCCAGAATTTCTGGCCTGGGAAGAAGAGCTAAGACTATGAGGATCCTTATGACAGAATGGACTTTGGTATGTAATTTCGTCTTGTATGAGGGAGAAAAACCACCATGTATGATACCTGTATAATATGTGTGCATGATTTGGGCCTTTTACATATATTTTAACACACTCACATGCAAATAACATGAGAAAAAGATGGAGAAACAGGCTAAGAGTAAATTGTTTATTTTTTCGGGGAAGAACTAGGGATTGAACTCAGAGGCATTTGACCACTGAGCCACATTCCCAGCCCTATTTTTTGTATTTTATTTAGAGACAGGGTCTCACTGAGTTGCTTAGCACCTTGCTTTTTGCTGAGGCTGGCTTTGAACTTGTGTCAAGTTCAGCCTCCCGAGCTGCTGAGATTACAGGGGTGCGCCATCGTGCCTGGCCTAATTTATTTTCTTGATGCTCCCAAAACTAGTAAGTGGTGCTGCTGGAATTTGAACCAGGTTTCCTGACACACATGCTGTGCTCTTCTTAACACACTGCTTCCTCCACTAGAAGAGGCCAAATTCCTGCAGGGCGGGCCTAGGAGAGAGCTCTGGCAAATGACCTCTTATCTTCCTGCTCTAGCCTGCCCAGTGTAACTTGGACCTGGACACCTCTCCTGTGGACTTTTCCCGCTTCTGAGATTTTCCAGATGCCTGTGAAGTGGGCTGAGTGTGGATACTGGCCTGATGGCATCTGGTCTGAAGGAAAACACAGCTCGGGCTTGTCCAGAGCCTGATAGAATATTCTGCTCTTTTGAACCAGTGTTGTAGACACCGATGGCCGCAGAGGGTGACTTTTGGGTTATCCTTTCATCTTTGCTAAAATAGAGATAGCCAGGAGCCCTGACAGATAACCCAGCGTTCCCAGCAGATGTCTCAGGACTGTTCACTTCAGCCTCTTTTACAGACAGACATACCACTCCTAACCATTAGGGGGACTATTTGCTGAGTGCCTGCTACATACTAAGTGCAGTGCTGGTTATTTCTCATGACTCATCTCTAATCCTCTCATCATTCGGCAAGGGAGATATTTGTTTTACAGTTTAACATTTGAAATAGGGGGGTCCAGCTGGGCATTTGACACATGCCTGTAATCCCAGTGACTGGGAAGGCTGAGACAGGAGGATTGCAAGTTCGAGGCCAGCCTCAGCAACTTATTGAGGCTCCAAGCAACTTAGCAAGATCCTGTCTCAAAAAATAAAAAAAAAAAAAAAAAAAAAAGGGCTGGGGATGTGGCTAAGTGGCTCTGGGTTCGATTCCTGGCACAAAAAAAAAAAAAAAAAAGAAAGAAAGAAAAAGAGGGGGGGTGGTATGCAGAGAAGTTAAGTAACTTCTTCTCTACATCACATAGCACTAGGCATCATTAGTCCTGTAAAAACCACCCACTTTCGTTTTGCACTCTTTCTTTTTTATCTCTTCCTGGTTCCTGTCCCTAAATGTATCTCAAGGGGTCTGCCATTGGCCTTGTCCTGCTTTCTCCTGACAGTTGCACCCATCTGATACTTTGTTCTGGCTTCTGTTCTCACCCCTATGTGGATGACTTCTAAAAGTGCAGCTCCAACATTGGCCCTTTTTCCTTGTCTGCGAAAGGCTGTGTAGGAGTCCCACTAACATCTCAGCATACCCTCTCTAACCCATCATTTGTCTTCACCCCCACACCTGCTCATGCTCCTACCCACAGGTCTGCCATTCTCCAAATACCCAGTGTGAGAATCTTGGATTCTTTTGGGCAGATTCTACTTTCACTTATCTACCCTACTCATCTGTCACCCAATCCCCCATCCTCTGGACGGTGAGTCCTATTCAGACCCACTGTATCTTGAATCTGGCTAATTGTGATAGCTTTCTTCAAATCTTTCCTACTTCTTCCCCTTCCTGTATCCTGTGCCTCTAAGGCACCTTTTTGATGGGGGCCCATGATCTGGCTCAGCTGACCTCTGTGGCCTTTTTCTCCATGCTTTCCCTGAATGTGCCACTTGTGCCAACAAACTGACCATCTCACTTTCCTCGGGTTTGTTCAATTCTGTCATGACTCACACAGAAGCCAGGGGCGTGGTTTTTCTTATGATGTCATAGAAACTTCCTAAGGGAGGTGATATTGCAGTCAACCTTTGGGGATGGGCAGCTGTTGTCCAGTTGTCAAAGAAAGGGGCATTGTCTTTAAAGTAGAAATAGGAACAACTGCAAAGATGATGTGTAGGAAGGTCATGGCCTATCTGGGCGACTGACAGGATTTTGGAACGACCATGTGGCAGAGGGGAAAAAGGTCAGGTGTCAGGTAGACTTGAGTTTGGGTCTTAACTCTGTCAACTGTGTGCTCAGCTTGTATGATTCTGGGCAGTTTCATTAACTTTCTGAATCTCAGAGTAAAAAAATATATAAAAAAATATCTCCTAGGAGTTTCCTGTGAGTTTGTGGAGAAGTGTCTTACAGCGTTAGGTACACAGTGGCCCCGCTGTAAAAGGTGACCACACTAGTATCATTGCTGATGACAGAAGAAGATGAATGCTGGTGGCATGGCACTGACGCTGGAAGGATTTGCAGAGGTCACATGAGGGAGAGCACCAGTAGGTGATTTGGACTTTACCATCTAGCTAAGGAGTCAGAGCGAGTTAACAAGTATGGCTGACATGATCAGATGTTTTAAGAACATCCTCGCACCAGTGTGGAGGGGAAGAACTGGTTGGCAGTCGGTTTAAACAGTCCTGGGGCAGAGGTATGGAGGCTTGGGCTAAGACTGTGACACACTGCTAGAGAAGAAGACACAGGCAGGAGCCATTCCTGGGAAATCCATTGCCCGGGCTACTGCGAGAGTGCATGGGAGTTTGGAAGGATTATGCCACAGCTCTTAGTCTGGGGAAATTTGTAACTGATGGGCCATAAACAAACTGTGGGCTGACAGAGGCTTCTTACAAGCCTCTTGCAGTTATTTCCTCAGGATGGAGATTATTCCTCAGAGCCTCAATTTCTTTAAGGAGTGCCATCTGAGACCTCGCACACAGCAGAACTCAGTTCCCAAATGAAAGAAAAATCTCTCTTTTTGTTAATCAGAGCTTCACAGCATGAGCACATCCAGCAGAAACCAATTATAATTCAATACCAATGAACCGGGTGAAATGAAAAAATAAGCAGAAAGCAGGTGGCGACGGCACAGAATGAATCCCGAGGAACAATGTTTATGTCTGTTTTAAGAAACCAAGAAGAGCCCAACATTTGGATTCGTGATAAATTAACTCGATCTCCATTTCCTCAGTTAAATTCTGTCAATCTGGAGTTCTAAAAATATATATATACATCCTAAAATTGGGTCTGTCTGCTTTTTGGCTCTTCACAAACATACTCTTATTTCAAAGGACAAGTGTGTTTTAAAAGTAGAAAGTTACAAAGTCAAGGCAACTAGGAGTATGAGAAATAAAATAACAATCGATCCCCTTGGCTTTGCATGGGATTCTTTCCCTAAGCACCATCACTTGTGGTCTCAATCTCATTATCATCAAAGTAGATAAAGTAGGATTTCCTATTTCCGTTTTTCACATAGTACAACTGAGGTCCAGAGAGACGAGGGGCCCTGTCCAAGTCTACACAGCGGGTTGATGGCAGAGTTAGATCCCAGAACTTCTGGGTTACATCTGCCATGGTTTTGGTATTCATAGAAACCAGAGAATAGGGCACTGTCGCGGACACTGATGAGGTAGTGAACATAGGAGCTAAGTACACAGCTTGGAATGAGGAAGGATTTGATCCTGTTTTTACTTCTCACTAGCTGCAAGGGCTTGGACAAGCTAAGAGATCATTCTGACTCTGGGTTCCCTTGTTTCTAAACTGAAGATAATCACTATCTCTGGTGCCCGTTGTGACAGTCACACGAGGTCATCATAGAACCCACATGCTCCCTTAGTTCAGAGTCTGGGGCATTTCTAACCTCCCATAAATGACTGCTGCTATTAATTTAGTAGATACCCTTTGGCGTGGCTGTTCAGCCCACAAAGAGTTTTGGAGACTGACCCTCCATAGGCAGAGGTTAAACACTTGACGCGCTTGAGGCCAAATTGGAGACATTTCCTTGGATTTAAAACTCAAAACAGAGAGTGTGTCCTTCTGTGGTGGTGGAGGCTGTGAGACATGAGGCTTTACAACCATAGATAACCATGCTTCTGCCACATGGAAGAAGGAAGAACAAAGCCAAGGGCTGATAGTCAGACAGGCAGGACAGAGGGTCTGAGTGGGTCCTGATGTTCCTGACGGCCAGGTGGATGGAGTCCTGCTCCTCTTATGCCTGGAGGCTGCACCTTTCCTTAACTTGCCAATGCTGGCTAACCAAACTGAAGTGAGACTCATGTCATTTACACATGAAAATCTTGGCTAATTAATTATTGTTTTTCAATCTTGATTACCCACTTGGGAAATATTCTGGTGGGCCTAGAAAGTCCTTGGAAATAGAGGCACAACATGGTTCCAGAAACCAGAAAGAACTGTTTGAATGCAGGTTCACCACTTACTAGATGTGAATGTGCCAGATCCCTGTACTGGCTGCTACCTTGGTTTCCTCATTGGAAGAATGGAGTTCTACCTTAAGTCTGTGGCATGCAGTAGGTGTCAATAAATATGAGCTCATTTTCCCTCTCCCACTTCTCTTCCCTTGTTACTAGCCACACCAGAACATATCTCTCACTGAAATCCTGTGTGGGTCTGCCACCCAAATAATGTCCCTCCTTAGGAGAGTTATTTACTACCAACTCCATTCCCTTTGACATTCCCTCCTCATCTGGTCCTTCCTTTTCCTCTTGGTCTCCATAAGACACACAAGTGCTTCCACTTCCCCAAATGTTTACATTCTCTCTCACCTCTGAGTCTTTGCCTGGTCTGCTGCTTCTGTGTGCATCTGTCAAATTCTTGTTCATCCTGCGGTGGCCAGCTTAAACATCCCTGCTTCCAGAACGTGTTCTCTGGTCCCCTGCCCCCAGGTTTGGTAACTGCCTTTCCTCTCTGTTTCCATAGCACAGCATCTTACCCTCTCATACAACTGAATGCACTCCTACTTTACCTCTTGCCTTCCTGCTGTCTCCTGTTTCCCCCAGTATCTCCCCCACTGCCCCATCTGGTAGGCCAGTCTTGCTTAACTTGTCTAGTCATCCTCCTGGGGCACCTTCTCTGCCTTCAATTACAATACCAGCAACCCTTTCCTCTACCCATCCCACCCACCAATGGCGCACACACACATCACTCCTTCACAGCACTGCAGTGGGAGAAAGTTTCTGAAGCTTGGTCTCAGCCTTTTGCTCACCCCTTTAGCGCCAGAACTTTGCACATAGATGATACCTGATTCACTGGCTGACTGACGGACCTATAGAATGAAGAAATCTCTGAATTCTCTGGAACTAGCACAGAACCTAGGATATAGAAGGTACTTGTCACTGTACCATACTGCCTGCCAAAGAATGGGCTTCTCTTTTCTTTTAATCCAACAGGCTTCTGAGGAACAGAGGATGAAATAGTGGCAAAAATTTGAAATTCCACCTGACCACTACATTGAAAATTTTGGAGCAATGTGGAAAGTGTGGGGGTTTGGGGATCAGAGAGTTCTGGGTAGGAATCCTGGCTTGGCCACCTGCCCTCCATATGATCTCAGGTGAGTAACTTATCTAAGACTCAGTTTCTTCCCTGTACAGTGGCAAAGAGGAATTATACTGAGGGTGTGACAGGCTATATAAAGTGTTGTACTCACAAGCTCACTTTCCCTCCTTTTTCCTTTCCCCACTTCTTTTTACCTTTCATGAGCAAGCATTCAGCTATGGCTGCTCGATTCTGGAGAAGTCCTACCCATATGCGGCCAGTTTGGCCTTGACCTCTGGATGACCTCCCTCATTTTTTGCTGTTTGGATTGGACCATTGTAGCCTCCTTATAGGCAGGCAATTTTTCCATCCACTTCAACCAGGGATTTTCCATGAAAGACTGTTTATGGAACTAGAACCATTTTGGCTCTAGGCATGGAGGGTCAAAGCGTCCCCATGGAAAGAAGTTGAGATGGAAATTCTTTAGACCCTGTGTGTCCAAAATGGAGAGGGATCCAAATGATTAGAGCCTCCAGAAATCCATGGCTGTAAAAGTGAGTTGTAAAAGAGAGAATGGTTCATTACGGATTTTACTACCCCAGGTTCCAGGATGATATAGGGGATGCACTCAGGCCACCAACTGTGCGTGGGATTTTATTATTGGGTAAGTCTCACGTTGTCCCACTCTGACTAGAGTCAGGTACTTATGATTTGGAAGCAATGCCAAGGCTTCCTTTCTCCCAGACAAGGCCATGGGAGATTGGTGGTTTCACTAGGAGTTGACAGGTACCAGATGGAGATGGCATACATTTGTATCTCTGTGCCTTTGTCTTGGTTGTTTCTTCAGCCCAGAGCATTGTCCCCAACCTTCGCACATGCCAGACTCTTGTGCTTATTTATGGAAATAAATAAGTAGTTAGTAAAGAACCTGTGCTTAGGAGTCAAACTGACCTGGGTTTGAATCCTGACCATGCTACTACCTCAGTGGGAAAGCAACCTCTCTAAGCCTGTTTCTCCATCTAAAACACAAACATAGGAAAAAGTGGCCAATTCTGGCACTCACTGAATAAGGTGGTCTTGAAGATTTAATGGGACAATGCATATAAAGAATTTAGTACATTGTGCTGCTAAATAAATGGTAGCAACCATTTTCCTTCTTGCTTCTCAGCTGGAGCTCCAGCTCTTCTTTCTAGCTGGTGGCCTCAGGTATTTCTCTTTAATGTCCCACTGTGTCTTGTCCAGCTCCCCAGGAGAGCACTCACCACCTCTGTTGTGACAGTCACAATCACAGCGCAGTTCAAGCCTCATTCAGCAAGAGCCTCTGTTCTGAGGCCAACCACCCCACCCTGTGACTCTGGCCAGCCTTCTCCTCCCTCTCCCCCTCCTCATGACCTATTTCCCAATTTATAAAATGAAGTTGTTGGGCTATTCTCTGCACTCTCCTGCAAGCCTTCTGAAAACCCCAACCAAATTAAGACAGGATACCAACAACTCCTCCCCTCCCATCACAAAAATATCTTTCCTTCTGGAACATTTATTATTTATACACCACAGAGGCTAGGTCAGCCATTTTTCAAGAGTGGCAAAAAGTGAATTCTCCATCAAGGGAAACAAACGACCGATTGAAAGGGATTTCACGCCTGAATGCCCTCATTCTGCTCACGCCTGGACATCATGGCTGCTACCTTTCTGTATGTTATCAAGGGAACTGGGGTTTGTCACTTGCACCAGATCCTGGCCTCTCCCAGAGAGCCTCCAGAGGAGGCCTCCGCGGTTACCCTAGAAACGTCTTCCTTCCTGGATGCAGACCCATGAAGGCTCAGGCCGGCGAGGCCCAAGAGGGGCCTTGTTTAAACAGGAAAGAGCAGACAGTTTAATGGGCAGCTTTGCAGCTCAGATTCCAACACAGTTTACAGTAGTTGGAGTAATAAAATTCATAATGAATGTTTCTTTATGTTACAGCTAACTTTTTATGTTTGTTTTCTCCAGTTTGTTTTTTTTCTTTTGTTTTTCCTGTACTCTATCCAACTGATGGTAGGGACGGTTTTTATTTTCTGTTATTTTTAATTACTAGGGAGACAGCACTGAGAAAAATTATGCCTTAGTTGCATTTATCCCATTTATTCTTCATAATATTTCAATGACATACAGAATTTTTATATTGGGAAAACTGGGAGTCAAAGAACTTAAGTTACCAGCCAAGGGACACATGGCTATTTGCAAGAAATGGGAATTTCAATAGGATAACTACAAGAAAAAAAAATTCCATTCTGACTCCATTGATAAATTAGGAATTAAATGTGGAATTTTCCATATATAGACACCATTTACAATTTGATCCATAAATAACATCTAGCTTGTAGGTACATTAATGCATTACCAGTTCAAGGAGGTAGTCAAAGAAACCAATGATTACTCTCTCATCCCAGGCGGATTAGGTTCTTGGTCACCTTTGGACACTGAGCCATCACATTTTGTTGAGAAGCACACACTAAGGGTTGAAGGCCAAGGTGAGAACTAGATCTGTCACCAGTCACCTATTACTATCATGTGCTTTACCCGCGCTGTCTTATTCAGCTAGTAATAACGCTTTGAGGTAGATTCTCCAATGTCCATTTTATGTATGCAGCAAGTAGAGTCTTATAAAGGTAAAGTAAGCTATTAGAGTCCAAGTCAAGTTTCTCTGATGTCCAAGCTTAAGTGCTTTGCCGGCACTTTGTATTTTCTCACCCCAAAGCAAATCCTTGTGAGAAAAATGAAGAGTATCATCTCAAGGCAGATGGTGCTTTTTCAAAAAAATCTCAGGGGCACGTCTTCTAGGAGGGAGTTGGGCCTGAGCTGTTGCAGTATTCCCGTGGTTCTGAGGAGGAGCTGGCTCAGGGCCTGCGGGGCACTCTGAAAGGAGCCTCAACTCACACTCCTAGAGCAGGGAAGCAGCCCCATCTGAAAGGCAGTTAATTACCCTGGAAAGTTCTCAGGAAAGAGCAGGCAGCTGTGGGGGGTTATGAACTGTGAGAACCACCTGGAGCCAGGAGGCAGGTAATTTTAAAAGCCAATGGAGAATTGAATCAGGCCAAGGAAAGTTTTAACTGGTAGAGACTTTCTTATACTCAGGGCAGTTACTGTCCTTTATTGAGCTCATTAAGCCAAGGGCAAAGAAAGCACTCTTCTCTCTCTCTCTCTCTCTCTCTCTCTCTCTCTCTCTCTCTCTGTGTGTGTGTGTGTGAAGGGATGAGTAGAGATTTGGTCTGGGGCTGGTTTTGGGGGTAGAACCTGTTGTTGTATTCCACACGTCCCTAATCCATAATCAATGCTAGTCAGTATTTGTGAAATGAATGAATGAGTGAGCAAATCAATGAATAAACAAAGAGAGGGACAGAAATGACAGATCACAAGCTTTAGAGTGTCAGAAATGTCCCCCTCTGTGCCCAGTTGCCACCAAGGAGGCATATAGTCCCCAGCCTCTGTGCCTATGTACAGCCTCGTCCACTGACCAGGATGGCCTCTCCAACCCTCCGCAGCCTTCATGACATAGTAGGTGCTTCTTTTCCTTCCAGTATCTCTGGGATCTTCTAGGAGCCTCCTTTTGTCTTCCCATTTTCTTACTTTTTTGTACCTAGCACTCTGAAAGCAGAACCAGATTGTATTCTCTGTTTGATATTAATATGTCTTAATTCACATTAGAGTATGAACTCCTAGAAGGAAGGTACCAGAGCTTTTAGGTCTTTAGCACTTAGTGGGTCTATTTTCTTGCACAAAGAAGGTGTTCAATGAGTATTTGTAAATGAACAAATGAATTGGTACGTACCAGGGAAATTCTCTGACAACCTATGACGTTGGCAGAAAACAGAAAGTTCCTGTGATTGTGCAGACAATATTGGCAAGGGCTCAGGGAAATGGGTTCAGCTCTCACATTTTCCACCCACTTACTTGTTGACTTTAGGAAAGTCACTTACCATCTCTGAATCTTCTGCTTCCTGTGGGTAATATGAAAGTGTTGGAGTAAATGATGATCAATGCCCAGAACCTCCAGATTTCTACAACTTCAAGTTTTAGCAAGATTCTAAGTGGACTAAAAGTCTTTTGCACATCCAAATTGTTTGTATGGACACCATGTCTCTGAAATTGTGTTCTGTAGAGCATTGATCCCACTACATATGATTAGGTCCTTCACAAAAAGAGAATGGTGGAGAAAATGAGGCTGAGGACGTGACTCCACTTCAGATGCCCTTGGTTCACCCCATCAGTAGGTAGACATTGGGGCACTACAGAACCGCAGACTATACCAGCTGATACCCTGTAGAGCAAGTGATACACAGAAGAGGTTTGGGGGAAGTCTGGGCTGATGTGCAAGAAGGTCTCTACACTGACTAGATTCCAGAAACTCCAAGTTTTGACTCAGACTGAGTTAGAACCTTCCTAAAAGAAGCTGTTAGTAATGAAGAGACTCAGGGATTCTGGGTATCAGAGGGGAATAGAGTGGGGAGACCTATCGCTCTAGGCTTGTTGGACAGGGTATCTGATGCTCAGCCGTTCTTCTCTCCAACCAACAGGTCAGAGATGGGATTTGACATTATGATCCTAGAAACCCTCTGCTTATATGGATAGTGGGAGGACCTTCAGAACTTGGTAAGGAAGTGGAAAGGGCAGCCTGATTGTTGTTGGATATCCACTACACCTTGTTTCTCAATGTATTGAGAGACAGGAGTTACTTTACCTACCTTTTTATAGCTGGGTGACTGAGGAACAGAGAAATTCAAAAACATGCCCAAGTTCCCACAAATGAGTGGCTGACCTGCAATTTGAACTTGGGTCTTTTGGACTTAAAGCTTAAACTCTTTATATGCATCATGGCGGTCTTAGGAAAGCACTTTTTTGTTCTGGCCATAATTTCGTGAACGTTACTTATCTCTGCTGTCTGTGGACTTCTTTCTTATATGTAGAATGGGAATGATTTTTCTATTTCATGGATGTTATCATGAGGATAAAATTAACAATTTTCTTCTTTCCTTATATTTTCCTTACCCATTCAATTCTTCAAGGTTCACAAAAAAGGTTGAATATGTCATTTGTTTTTATATAACAGTGTCAGTTACGTTAAAAGCAAGTTACTGTTTAATGTAATTTATAGTTCCCATGATATCTGTGAATTTGGGGACAAAATGCATACATTGCCTGTTTTATTAAAATACATAAGTCAAGTAGATGGTAATCAAATATAACAATCACTCTGCTCATTGGGTTATAAGCATAAGTAACAAACCTTGTCTTTTTATTTGTATTATAAATAAAATTTATGAGAAAAAATAGCTCCGAGGGACTAATACTGCATACTTTCATTTTTTAGCTGTCCCTCCTGGTAAAGCTTGTGAATGGGAGAAATTCCTGTAGTCTTCAGGATGCATGGAAGCCTTGTGACTAGTTCAGGTGAAATGACTCTTGTATTTCCTGAGTAAAACTCAGAAATCCAATTGCATTAACACCTTCTTGTTTTGCCTGTTTCGAGGGAAGCTTGGTGGTAGAGCTTCACTTGACCTTGGGGTTAAGGTAATTGCTGAGGTTTTAGAGTGCTGCCTTCTGTTAAAAAGAGGATGGACTGAAAGAGTATGGAAGTGGAATCCTTTATTAACTGTCAGTTTAGCTGTGGGAATTATTACTGGAGTCTGACATTTTGTAGGGTAGAAGATGAGGCAGGTTGGATATCATGGCCTGACCTGAATTCATGTCAAACTTTTGCCCAATCTTTGCACAATCATGCAAGTGTCACCTTGTTTATGAAACAGTTCCTGACTGTCTTTCCTCACATCCATCCCAGCATCCCAGGAGCATGTTTTATTCTGATCATGGATTCTTAAATAGCATGTTCTCTCTACAACTACAGTGTCTCTGTCATTGACATGTGCATCTACCATACTCTTTAGTAGAATCCCCCCCCATGAACAAGACTACAACAGCTCTATATGTTCCCAGGTGTGGGGCAGGGCTTGGGCTGTGGTCATGCTGGAAATAGCAACTAACACTTCCTGAATCTTTAAAGGTGTCCAGCACCCTTGTAAGCACTGAAAGTGAATTAACTTGGTTGATCTTCATACTACCTCTATGAGATATATAACTGTTCCATTTTATAGGTGAAGAGTCATGCCCATATCCCTGGGTTCAATCCCTAACACTGCCAAAAGAAAGAAAGAAGAAAGAAAG
>JAJEJO010002931.1:269540-375043 GCA_020662805.1 Glaucomys volans | reverse complement strand
AAAGAAAGAAAGAAAGAAAGAAAGAAAAGGAAAGAAAGAGAGAAAGAGAGAGAAAGGAAGGAAGGAAGGAAGAAAGGAAGGAAGGAAAGAAGGAAAAGAAAGAAAGAAAAAATATTACTTCATAGGTGAAGAACCAAGGCAACACACCATGAGGGGACTCACCCTAAGACAACCCAGAGAATGGAGGTCAGAATTCAGACTTTGACAATGTAGTGCCAAAGCTGTCACAAGTTGGGTTCCCTGAAGGTAGAGCTAGACATGGAGTTTACAAGGGATCAACATCTGTGGGGAAGAAGGATGGGGCAGAGGGAGCACTGGAGTTGATTTAACCCAGGCTCAATGGCTCCACCTTGCCCAGTCTCCAGATATGAGCTGCCCTAAGGAAGGGCACAACCACAAGCCACAAGCTCCTTCCAGCTAATGCTGACCCTGGTGTAACTGGCATCTGGAGACTGCGTTCATTCCACCTTTCACAGCTGTCAGCAAGACCTTCCTTACAGGGAATCTGGATGGCTTATATCTGTGTCAATCATTTATAATAGGTTGCTTCTCAGGGAATATATACTAATCTTTTGCTAAATTAACAGGGTATTTATTAATTACAATGATTGTAATCATGGCTATAACTTACAATGCTCATCAGGATACATGGAGACTAATACTATGTTATATAACCTCATTTTATCAATGATGATATAGAGATATACTGAAAGAAAGCAATTTGTCTAGGATTGTCTAATTAATAGTGGGAGAGGTGTGATTTTCTCCTAGGCCCATATGACACAAAAGCCACACCCCCAACCTCTAGTTTAGTGCATGATCTCCCCAAATGGATTGCTTCAAACTTCTTCAGAGCAGAGACCATGACTCTGTCAATTTTATGACTCCTCCAGCACCTTGTAATGCCTGACCTGTAGTATGAATTACATATGTATTTGTTCAATGATCAGTTCATGTTCCACTTAAAATGCATGTTTTTGATAGAAACTAGTAAAATGATTTAGCAATTTGATTGGAAGGAACCAAGTATTTAACAAGGCTTATTAAAGCACTAAATCTTTGTCTGTCTAATGTCTTGTGAAAGCTAAGAGAAGTTAGTGAAAATAATAAGAAATATTGAAGCACAGACAGGGAATGTGCAAGGTGGCTGACTGATTTATTGATTAACTCAATCATGTTCTTATAGATATAATGTTGGCCTATAATGTTCATCCCAGGTATTTCAGTGATGTGAGTTTTTCATTAGCAATTCCCTCCATTACTCTTATTTCTGAAATAGGGAAGTTGCAGAAGATGACTCTGGAGTTTCCATCATTAGTGTTAACTGTATAAAGCTTTTATGGAAGTGAGAACTGACATTCTGTGAAGGAATGGAGAGTGGAACCAGACTGGGGGGTAGCAGTAGGGACAGGAGGGAGAACTCTGCTCAGTGTGATAAAGTCCATTCTAATGGACATCCTTGTGGGAAGAGATTCCTCCTCCACTGGAAGTTCTCAAGTAGAGGCTGACCTTGGTGGGCACGTTGGAGCAAAAGGCTGGAGGAGATGACCACAAAGGTCAGTGTGAGCACCTGCGAATGTGAAAGACAAGGGTTAATTAAATCCAAGATCTTACAAGAGAGTGGAGTGACGGGTTGTAGTCTGGGACATAGTTTCTGCTCACTAAATATCTGCTTAATGAAATAATATTAAAATATTAAATATTGAACAGTGGATTGCTATGTAAGAGTGAGATTGACTATAACTAACATATGCAACCCCAGGTAATTAGAAGTTAAAGTGAGAGTATCAATATGAAGGTATTTTGCAAATTGTAAATGTCATTAGGATTCCCCAGAAAACAGAGCTTGGGACAAAAGTATAGGTCCATAATAAGGTTGCATTCTCACTAATCAGAAAAAGGTGAATAAAAATTGCTAAATATGCATGCAGAATAGATCCTAAATAGATAATACTCATAACAACTATTCTTACCAAAAAAAAAAAAAAAAAAAGGCATTTTCTGAGGATAAAGAGGCTCTAGAAGGAAGAAAGAGTATTTCAAAAGGACTCAATGCCAGAACCTGGGTCTTCTAGGGGCAGGGAAACTATTTCTGTTTGCAGACTGGCAATGAACTTTGAGTAAACCTAGGAAGGCTGGCAAGTGCAGAGCATGAAGGCTTGTGAGCCACACGGAGGAGACTGGGCATGTGCAAATACATGGAATAACTGTTCACAGCCCCAAACTGTATAGAAGAAAACAAAACTGAGGTCAATGAAAGACCAAGAGAGCAAAAAGAGATAAACCCAAATAATATAAGTGCCCAAGAATAGCAGAAACTCAAGCATGAAGAGTATTCATGCTTGACAGCCTTACTTTTTATGCAAGATGAGGGAAAAGCTAATCTGAAAATGATTGTTTTCTTTCATTTTCTTCTCTTTTCTTTCTCTTTGCTCCTGTTCCTTTCTCCCCACTCTGCCTCCTCCTCTTTCTTTCCCCCCCCTCTCTCTCTCTCCCCTTCTGTGTGTGTGTGTGTGTGTTTGTGTGTGTGTGTGTTGTGTGTGTGTCAAACACCAAACACATTTGAAAGGGGCTACAAATTACAGATTTCCATCTGACCTCCTTACTGTTAGAAATTCCCTGCCAGTAAGTTCATTTGGAGTTTACATGACAGAAGGAGTTAGAGTTAAAGCTAAAACTCAGATGCAGGCTGACATCCATGTAGTGCACACTAAAATTACCAGCACGGGAAGGATCTTAGATGTTGTTTAGGAGCTATGTTTGAAGAGTTAGGATAGCTAACTCTACAGCATTTATTGATTTTAAAAAAATCCAAGTCACAGCGCTGGAATATGGAGTTCCTCAGAGTTCTTGACGGTGTCATGCTGGTGTGTGTTTTCGCATATGTTCCTCCCACTATAGTGAATGCCTAATAGTCAACACCAGCTGCCCTCAGCAGCCACCAGCCCCGCCCATCTAGAAAACATCTGTATTATAACTTGTTTATTCCCACAAGAACCCTGTACTTTTCTCAGATTGCTCCAAGCCCAGAGCATGTCAATATTTCATGTGCATAGGAATACCCCAGGAGCCTGTAAAAAATGCAGATTCTGATTTAGTAGGTCTGGGGTTGAGCTGAGATTCTGTGTTTTTAGCAAGCTTCTGGATGCTCCTGGATGCTACTGCTGCAGCTGCTGATCTGTGGACCACACTTGGAGTGTTAAGGTCTTAGCTCACCTTATAGCAATCATCAGTTTACTTCTCTGCTTTGACAATTAAGACCAAGAATTTTTGCTTTTATTCCTGTTGCATTATGTAAGTTTGGCATGGTATAAGTTATTCAGTAAATTCTGGTGAATGAATGCATAGGCATTATCCCGTGAGCTCATTACAGCAACCTAAATTAGTAGAATTACCATTTACCTTTTTCTTTTCTAGGGAAAGAGGAGTTTAATAAACAGTTGGAAAGTGATAGGATCAGGACTCCAACACAGCTCTGCTAACTCCAAGTCTGTGCTGCTCACTCAGCCATTTGCAAGGGAGCTTACAAATGCACGTTAGGTCTGAGAGTGGAGAGGCTTAAAAACAATCAATGAAATACAACAATTCCAAACACTGTGTTTCGGAGATTGGATTATGGTTTCCGCCTTAGAGAACACAGATGATCTAGAGTTGCAGGAAATCCTCGGTCTTGAGAGATTTGGACCACACTCCACAAGTTGACGTGCCATACCCTTCTCACAGCTGAACAAATATGACATACATAATTGTCCAGCCCACCACTGATTTTATGAATTAATTCTTGAGATTTATGGCATTTTGTGCTCTCTTTTCAAAGCACCTTATAATAGTTAATTATTTAAGCCACCTTACATCCCTCAGAGGAAGGATGGGGATGTTATTCTGCCCTGAGACTGAAGGGAGATGGCAGTGGAGTGAGGTCTAATATCAGTGGCTAGCAGAGGGAAGGGGAGGAATGATCGGATTGCACTGGAGGGAAGCCTAGGGCGTTATGATTGAGGAAATGCTGCCTGTGAGGGAGGATGGGGCTCCCCTCACCGTTCGTGGAGTCAGGAGAGGAGGAGAGCACAGAGGCCATTTCTGATTCGTAACAATAAGAATAATAGCTATAGTTTTTGGATACTTACTATGCAGTAGGCAGTGTATGGTGAGAACTTTTTTTCACTTAATTTCACAAAAGAAATGTGAGTTGGATGATGATAAAAAGAGCAACTACCTTTTTTTTTTTTTTTTTTTGGATAAAAAGGAAAAAAGCTTTATTGCTTTGCTAGCAAAAGAGAAACACAGGGGATTTCTATCCCAAAGGCTGTGATTTCCCCATCAGCAGAAACAGGGGGCTTTTAAGGAGGTGATTCAAAGGCTGCGTTCTAAGTGTTCTCTGTCAGAGTTGTGATTCACTTGTTCATTTGGGAGGCAGTCATTTCTGAGATCTTCTGGTACCAACCCCAAGTCTGGATGACTTCATTGCTATGGTGGTGTGTGCTCAGGGACAGATAAATCTGCCTAAAATGGGTAAGAAAGGCAATCCTGTTTTCCCTGAAATTAGGGACGGGGAGAGGTCAGGGAGGAGCAGGGAGAGAGGAAGAGAAAGAGACTTGTCCATTTAAGCAGTTTCGGTGGCAGAGCAGCAGGGACTATCTTCAAAGCATAAAGTGGACACTGTCACTCTAAGACAACAATAAACAAGACTACAAAGCATTACTTTTTGTAAACAATTAGTACAAATGCAATTAATATTTCAGCCAGGTTCTGAAAACCATAAAGACAGTAATCTTATAATCTATAATATTATAAGACTATAATCTATAATCTTATATAGACTATAATCTATAATCTTATAATCTATAATATTATAAGACCCACTTATCATATTGGTGAAAAACAGATCGAGTTTATCAATGTAGGAGGTTGGGAAGATTTGTAGGTCTATGAGACTAGGCTCAAGTTAACTCAGGACAAACTTGCAACTAGAGAGGCCTTTGTGAGCATTATTATTAGGCACTCCCACACAAGAACCCTTCCTTTATAGCCTCCAGCCCTACTTACTTTTGGTAGGACTGACACAAGTATACATCTTAAGTTATATTATTTTTTAAAAATTGCTTTTCCTTGTAAACATTCATGCAGGATTACACTTAGGCTATGCTCTCTTGACAGGTGTTTAAGACCAAGTTGGTCAAAAGAGACCTTGTTCCTGTGTACTGTTAAGAGTCAGCTGAGATTCCTCAGAGATCACTCTTTAAAAAAAAAAAAATTATTTATTTATTTTAGAACTTTTTATTTTATTTTATTTTTTTAATTTATTTGTTTTGATTCATTGTGCACAAATGGAGTACAGCTGTTGTTTCTCTGGTTGTACACAAAGTAGAGTCACACCATCTGTGCATTCATACATGCACACAGGGCAAAGATGTCTGTCTCATTCTATTATTATTCTTACCCCCCCACCCCAGTCTCACCCCTCCCTGCCCTCTATGCAATCTCTCCTTCCTCCATTCTTGCCTCCTTTCCACCCTGCATTATGCATCATCATTCACTTATCAGAGAGATCATTTGGCCTTTGGATTTTGGGGATTGGCTAATCTCACTTAGCATGATAGTCTCCAACTTCATTCATTTACCTGCAAATGCCATAATTTTATTCTTCTTTATGGCTGGATAATATTCCATTGTGTATATATACCACAGTTTCTTTATCCATTCATCTATTGAAGGGCATCTAGGTTGGTTCCACAATCTAGCTATTGTGAATTGAGCAGCGATGAACATTGATGTGGCTGTATCACTGAAGTATGCTGATTTTAAGTCCTTTGGGTATAGGCCAAGGAGTGGGATTGCTGGGTCAAATGGTGGATCCATTCCAAGTTTTCTAAGGAATCTCCACACTGCTTTCCAGAGTGGCTGCACCAACTTGCAATCCCACCAGCAATGTATGAGTGTACCCTTTTCCCCACATCCTCGTCAACACCTGTTGTTGTCTGTATTCTTAATAAAAGACATTCTAATTGGGGTAAGATGAAGTCTTAAGGTGGTTTGAGCCTTTATTTTTTATTTTTTTATTTTTAGAGACTGCATTTTGTACACAAATGTGGTACGACTTCTCGTTTCTATGGTCTCACGTGCTGTAGATTCACACCATTCATATAATCAGACATGTACACAGGGTAACGAGGTCACTCTTGGGGCCGTGTGTGAAGCCTGTTGGCCCCTTTAGCTTTGCAGCTACCACGTACTGAGAATTCCCACTGCACCAGGCGCTGCACACGTCTTGCCTCTTTGGATCCTCATAAAGCACATACTGTTATCCCGTTGTTTACTTGATACAGAGTAAAACTGGGGTTAGGATCTAGGATTTGTCTGCCTCCTGAGCCAGAATCTCTCCACATAATTCTACTGGCAAATCCTTGACTCTTTGAATCTCAGCTTCCTTGTTTGTGAAATGAGGGTGATATTATCTACATTGTGGGGCTTTATGAAGATTCTCTGTGATAATACCTCTGACACTCAGTATGGATGTAGCCACAGGGTCATGAGCTTTAAAGGCAAAAAAGGCCTGAGTTTGAATTTCCTCCTAATACTTAATGATTGTAATATCTTACCTTGATTATTTACCTTTCAGAACCTCAATTTTCTTACTTGTAAAATGAGAATAATAACAACTGCCTGGCAGGCTTCGCTCATGCTGAAATGAAAGGATCCATTCAAGGTGTTCACTTGTTAGATCTGAACCCCTAGAAGTGCTGCTTTTGCCCCCTTCTCCCCTCTCTTTCTGCATGCCTCTTCTCCACTTTCTTTTTTCTGGGCTGTCTCTCTCAACAAATAGCATCATCATCTTAAGTGACAAGGAAGAGCAATTTTTTTAAAAAAACATAAGACGTATACTTGTGTCAGCCCTACAAAAAGTAAGCAGAGCTGGAGGTTATAAAGGGAGGGTTCTTGGAGTTTTCACAGTTCCTTGCCTTCGTTCTCCTCATCTGCCCCACCGCCAGTGGCAGTCAGTGGATCCTATCAGGTGTAGGAGATGTCCCTCTGTCATTTTAAGTCCCTCCCACTCGTGAGGCTGATGCTCAGGGACTTACTATTCTAAGAATGCATAGTATTTATTCCTCCTGACTTTCCTGAAGCAGGGTTGCTGGCAAGTTCTTATGCCAGGTTTGCTGTGTTTTATTGGGAAATGTCATCCATTTCTATTCAAAGAAAGAAAGCAAGAAAATGCTCTTGAAATGTGTTCCAAGTGTGTGAAGCTCTTGAAGCTTTGAGACCCTTGACTTTTCAGAAATTGAAGTCAGCGTCTGTGGAAACGATTCTTTACCATCCAATAAATGTTTGGTAATAAATTGAGTCAGCTTCTACTGACTCCATACTCCCACCCTCTGCCCAGGTAAAGTCTGAGAAGCACTCTGAAACCCAAGTGTAGTCAGTCTTTCAAGGACAATAAAAAACAGTAATTAATAAATACCACTAAAGTGAAGGAGGGATTCCATTCTCATTCCTTTACTTACTATTAGCAAAGTGGCTTTGGGCCTTCAGGAGACCACAGAGGGGGAAATTTTGTTCAACTAGTTACTGTTGCAGATGACTGGAAACTTCTAAAAACATGTCTTCTGCCTGTCCAGTGGGCACTGACCCAGTTGTCAGCCCTTGCTTTCTATCCTCTGGGCTGTGAAAACCTCAGTCTCACTATAAGTCCTCCACCTAGAGGGCTGAGCTGCACCAGGGGCTAATTGACTGATATATATGGTGGCTGCATATGACATCGTGGGCTGAGTGGGGACTGATCAGAGCTTTGTCTCCAAAATGCTAAAGTGTTCCAGATTGTCTTCTCTAAGTTCCAAATGAATGATTTTAAAAACCTAATAATAATGAAGAACATTTTTGCTTACTGTTACCATTTGGATATGAGGCATCCCTCAAAAATTCTTTTGTGAATTGAGCTGCTATAAACATTGATGTAGCTGTGTTATTGTAGTATGTTAATTGTAAGTCCTTTGGGTATAAAACAAGAAGTGGGATAACTGGGTCAAAAGGTGGGTTCATTCCAAGTTTTCTGAGGAATCTCCATACTGTTTTCCAGAGTGGCAGTACCAATTTGCAACTCCACCAGCAATATACAAGTGTGCCTTTTTCCCCACATCCATGCTCAATTCACAATAGCTAGATTGTGGAATCAACCTAGATGCCCTTTAATGGACGAATGGATAAAGAAACTGTGGTATATATACACAATGGAATATTATTCAGCCATAAAGAAGAATAAAATTATGGCATTTGCAGGTAAATGGATGGAATTGGAGAATATCATGCTAAGTGAAATAAGCCAATCCCAAAAAACCAAAGGCTGAATGTTTTCCCTGATAAATGGATGATGATACATAATGGGGGTGGGGAGATGGGGTTAAGAGAAGAATGGAGGAACTTTAGATTACATAGAGAGAAATGAGATGGGAGAAGTTGCGGGGGTATGAAAAATGGTGGAATGAGACAGACATCATTACCCTATGTAGATGTATGATTACATGAATGGTATGAATCTACATTGTGTACAACCATAGAAATGAAAATTGTACCCCATTTGTGTACAGTGAATCAAAAGCAGTCTGTAAAAATAAATAAATTACAAAATTTAAAAAATTATTTAAAAAATTATTTAAAAAATTATTTTGTGAGACAATGCAAGAATGTTCAGAGGTGAACATTAGATTATGAGAAGTGTAACCTAATCAGTGAATCAATCCACTGATACAGATTAACTGGATGGTAACTGTAGGTGGATAGGTATGTCTGCAGGAGGTGGGTGGAGTTTATATTTTGTCCTTGGTGACCAGAGCTCTCTCTGCTTCCTGGTTGCCATGTTCCGAACTCCTTTCCTCCTCTGTGTCCTTCTGCTATGATATTCTGTCTCACCTTAGGCTCAGAGCTCTGGAGTCAGCCAACCATGGGCTGAACCTCTGAAACATGAACCAAAATAAAATTTTCTTCCTCTATATTGCTCTTGTCAGGTCTTTGGGTGTTGGTGAAGAAAAGGCTGACTAACATACTTAGATTTAGAGAAGAAAAAAAGTGGAAGAAACTAGCCTCTTCTCTGCTAGTCAAAATATTTTTCAGTTCTAAGATAGTTCCATTCCTGCTTCTTCAGCATGAAATAGGAATAACAATAATAGTGATATTGTGGCTAATATTTACATGAAGTTAAAGATGGGACAGAAACTCTTTTTAGCCCTTTAACATAGTAATCTATATAATCCTCAAAATGCACACACAGAATTATTATTCCACCATTATTGTTTTGATTTTGAGGTTGGGCATTGAGAGATTAAATAATCTACCTGTATTCTAACTTAGGCACTCCAGAGGGGGATGCTAAATAGTGATAAGCACAAAATAGTAATGATCCCTTTGCAGGATATTTATAGATTTTACAGTAAGTACTCATATATATGACCTCATTTTATTACCTCAAGATCCTGCTGGGGTCGATAAGATGTAAATATCATTCCTTTGTCATCAGGAGGTTGGAGTGTTATAACAGCTGAGAGTGTGAACTTTGAATTCAGGCAGGGGCTTGACTTTTGATTCTGAATTTCTGAGTCTATTTCTTCACCAGTAAAATGGGATAAATGCAATTTTATAGCATTTTTATGAGTATTAAATTAAGTAATGCAAAAAAAGCACTTCACACTACCTACACTGAATAAATGTTAACAACTAGTCTTCTTCCTTCCCCTTCCTTATCCTCTCCTCCCCTCCTGTTCTTCTCCTTCCTCCCTTTCTTCCATCCATAAACATTGGGTCTTGCATCTATACTAAATCTTCCCAATGTGTGGGTGTGGGTGTTACTAACAAATATTGTCAATCTTATTCCCTTTATCTCTAGTTCAGCTGGTGGTGGGTGCTATGGTTTGGATGTATCCCTCTTCCCTCAGAGTTCATATGTTGGAAAGTTGGTCCCCAGGATGGTAGTATTGATAGGTGGCAGAACCTTTGAGGTAGGTCCCAGTGGGAAGCCATTAGGTCAGTTAGAGAAGTGTCCTAGGAAAAGATCAGGAGACCCCATTCTCCCTCTGTCTTCCTGCTTGGTGATATGATCTTTTCCTTACATACAGGCTTCTGCCATGATGAAAGACAACCAAGAGGGTCCTTACCAGAGCTGAGCTGATGCCAGCACTATGCTCTTAAATCTGCAGAACTGTGAGTGAATACACTTCTTTTTAAAATAAAGTTCTCCCACCTCAGGTATTTCATTGTAGTAATGAAAAACAAATGAGTACACAGGAAAAACAGGTTAATGCTTAATTTGAAAGAATAAGGAGAATAAGGAGTATAGGTCAACAGATATTTACTGAGCATCCCTATGAGTCTGAAATTGAACTAGGAAGGCACTGGGCATGCAAAAACGATTAACTGCAGCTCCTGACCTCAAGTGGCCCATTCCCTTGAGGAATGAAGTGAGAACATATTGAGGGCTCACTCTATGCCAAGCACTGTGCTTTAAATATATGTGGGAAAAATGAGGCTGAGAGATGAAGTGAGTTTTTCCAAGATTGTTTCTGTTCAATAGAATTTTCTAGATAATGGGAACATTCTACCTATGCTGTCTAATGTGGTAGCTATTTACTACATTTTGATCACTCAAACTATGGCTGGTGGACTTAGAAACTAAATATTCACTTTTATTTAATTTCAGCTAATTTAAATTGAAATAGCCTCCTATTGGAGGTGGAGCTGCCATATTGGAGGTGGAGCTTTAGCCAATGCCGCAGGTGGTGACAGACTTCAAATTTGAGCCCTGGTCTGCTTGGCTGAGGAGCTAAGATTTTCCATTATGTTGGTAGGCATGGCTCAAGGCTCTCTGCTATTTTCATAGTGTTTTCTCCCAGTTGGGGGTGGAGTAGAGGGGAAATCTTCTCCACCAGTAGATGATAGTCTTGGTGGTAGAGGAAAACTGAAATGAATAGCTCAGATGTGAAGAGAAAAACCAGAGCCATCTGGTGTCATGGAAGCCATAGAGGAAAAAGCATTTTAAGGAAAATTTCAGATAGGTCAAATCTTGCTGAGAAAAAATACAACACAGCACTGTGTTCACTGGTTTTGGCAGAAGGGGAACCATTGGTAAAAGTGTTAGGGGAAGTTCTATTGAGGTAGTGAGGACAGAGGGCTGGTTGGAGTTCACTGAAGAGTGAAAGGGAAAGAGAAGAGATAGCTGTGTGTGTGTGTGTGTGTGTGTGTGTGTGTATGTATGTGTGCACTAATTTGTGAACTTTCGCTTTTAAGAAAAATAAAATGTGACAGCAGTTAGAGGTGTCTGAAATCAAATGTTTTTAAGAGGGATACCACTCTGGAGTATGTTCATGGAAATAATTCGACAGAGGAAGAGGTTGATGGTGCAGAAGAGAAAGAAGATAATAGAAGGTTCTGAGGAACGAGAAGGAATGTGGTCCTTGAAAGGAGGCAGGGCCATGACAACCAAAAGGGAGGAGAAGATGCATCTGGAGGAAGAAAGATTTATAGATTTAACATGAGAAAATAGAAAGCATCCTCATGTGTCTTCATTCTCTCGCTTTGTGAGACAAAATCATCCAATGAATGTGAGGACTGCAGAAGGAGGTGGCCAGTTTAAGAACTTTCGTTCTTATGAAAAGGTGTCTTGGGGATAAAGAGGTGTCTTGAAGTAAACCACCTAATGATTCCATTGTTGATCAGTGTTGCCCAGTTGGGATTTGAGATTTGTGATTACACTGCTAAAGTGAAAACAGACTTTCAACTGTATAATTTTCTCTAAGAGTAGGCAGGGAGAAGATAGCCAGTCAGATTCAATCAGAATTTGGGTTTTTGTCATGTGAAAGAGTGACAATGGGATTGAAGTAGCTTTAAGGGATTATTAAAACACTAAACAAGGAAAGCTTGATATGTTGGGTTGATGGATAGGAGATCATCATAGGTGAAGAGCAGATGCACGAAACTGTAGGAGAGATTGGAGATGATGGCTGGAAAGTGGGGTGTTTGAGGGTGAGATTTGGGAGGTGGTACATTTGCTCGTGATGCCAAGGCTCACACTGTGACCATAGGAATAGAGAAGAAGGTCACTGGAAGAGAAGGGGTTCACAATGGACAAACGAGGGTGCTGAGTGGGTCATGGAGATATTTTATGCTGGAATGACAACAGTGGCAGGTTTAGGGGTAGAAAGTTCAGGTTATTTAGAGTTTGGATGACGTCTGTGCTTTCTCTCTGCTCCATGAGATGTAGCATTTTGGTAGAATCAGGGGTCTGGACTTGGAATCCTGTCTCTCACCTCAACTCTGAGGACCCTGGGCAATCTCTTCCTTTCCTTCATCTTTCCTTCTTTCCTCCTTGCTTCCTTCCCATTTCCTTTGTTATGCTTTGGAATTCTCCTACAGGCTAAGGCATCATATAAGGTAATGGGAGTATGGTAGAGAGGAGAGAGGCAGTATCTGCCTCATAAAGCTTATACAGGATGCAGAGGCAATCCAACCACTGGACAAATATAAAATTATGAAATGGGAAAATGCTGTGAAATTAAGTATTAGTGACTTTTAACCCCTATAGCAAGGGGATCTTTCTTTATAAAAGGGACAGAAGAGAGAGCCAGGGAAGCTTTCCCTGAGAAAGAGATGTTGGACATAAAATCCTAAAAGATGAATAGGAGGTATGAATGGCATTATGGGGTGAGAGCAGGGAGAGAGGTGAGGACTATGTTCCAGATCTTGGGCCAGTATATGCAAAATCACTGGGGTCAGGGGGAGCTTGTTCTTTAGAGATATTGACCTATAAGATTGGTGTGGTTGGAGCTTACAGAGCAAGGGCTTGAGAAGGGGACAAAAAGTGGAGTAGAGGCCAGACTTTGCAAGGTGAATTAGGTTACATTAAGGACTTTGGTCTTTAACTCAGATCCATAGGAAAGATTTGAAGGTGTTCGAATTCATAAGTAGCACAATGATATGTCTGTTAAAAAGAAAAAGAAAAAAAGATCATTGAGACTGTGTGAACAACAAATCAGAGGCCAACAAGTGAAAACAGAAAAATTATTTGTAGCCAAAGGTGAGACAGCCAAAGGTGTACAGGTGAGAGATGAACTAGCCTTGGAAGTAAAGAAAGTTGGGTGTAAATAATTGGATGGATTTGAAAAATAGAAAAATAGATAGGACACCATGATGGTATAAATGACAGAGTTTGATGGAGAGGGAAGGACCAAGGATCATGGCAACTTCAAGTTCATGGAATCTCTCCGAATTTTAATTCCTTTTACTCCCAAAAAAAAAAAAAAAGAAAAAGTGTGTGTGAAAATTCTTTGTAAAGTGCTATTTTTATTATCTGTTGAAATATTTAGGAGTGAACTATTTTATAATAAGCTAATTATTACATGGCCTGTTTCACAAAATAGATGGTAAAATCCTGGAGGACAGAGACTAAATATAAATTGCATGCCTGTAATGTATTGGATACTGTACCCATCCTACAGTAATCAGTTTTGTCCTGTGTGTGGGACCTTGGTCTCTGGCTCTCCTGTTCATTCCTCACTCTCCCTGCTGGGCCTCATGCTGCAGGGTGAATTCAGCAGGAGGCTGAAGTCTGTTTCCTAGGCTCTTGCATCAACCAGTTTGGGACGGTTTCCCCAGTGAGATGAACTGGGGGTGAGATTGGAAGGTGGGAAGAAGGAAGATACCAGAATGATTCTTCTCTTTGTGTCTTGGGTAGTGTCTAAGGTAAGGCTTTATCTCCTCCATGCCTTTGACTAATGATGCCTCCAGTTTCAGCCAGGTGACCTGGGTTCTCAGGCAGCCCTCTAGTTCCTAAGCCTCTGGGATGCCTTGGGTCTCCTGCGTAGCTTCTTATTCTTTCATCCCCTGTGTAACTAATTCCTTTTATTAACTTTTTCTGTTTTAGATACTTAGAGCAGTTTTGTTCAACAGGTTAGATCTGAGCTGGGAGTGGTGGCTCTCATCTGTAATTCTAACCTCCAGCCACTGGGGAGGCTGAGGAAGGAGGGTTGCAAGTTTGAAGCCAACTCGGGCACTTAGTGAGACCTTGTCTTCAAAAACAAAACAACAAAAAAACAGATAAGATAAACAACAACAAAAAAAGTGAGATTCTGGCTGATATATATACAAATAAACCAAATTTCATTATCAAATAGCATTTTTTTCAACAATGTAGTTTTATATAAACTTTAAAACATACAATAAAAAAGAACATATCCCATCAATAGAAACAAATTTAAAGTTATAAACAAACTTAGAATGCTATCTCTTGTGATTTAGCAACAGCAAAATTAACTATGTTTTCGACTCTGTTTTTTCAGCTGACAGAGTTTCGGAGTTGAAACAAATGTTGTCACTTAGTGTTCTTTAAATAGTATTTAGCTAGTTTTAATTTGAAGAGAAAACATTCTTCAGTAGAGACAGGGACACAACTCATCAAATAATAAAATAAACAAGTAACATACTTTGGAAAAACTTGCTATTATGTCATAGCATTGCATGCCATCTTGGCAATCTTATGGATTGTTTTATTTTTTTTTTGTTTCACTTGGTAATGGTTTTATATAAAACAATGATATCATTGGCAATGATTCTGCTATGTTGCTTAAAAAAATTTTGGAGTCTTGTTGCTTACAATAGTCTATTTTTGCAACATAATATTATTAGTTGATTTCTTGTGCACTCAATGGTTTATTTAAAAATGTATGGGGTTGCTACTGTATTTTCTTTAAAAACAAAATATTTAGATGTAGAGCAGTTCTTTCATGGTCCTCCTATGAGCATTATTGACATTATCAATCTATTTAAAAATAACTTATTCAGATGCAATCTGCACAACAAAATGAATCAGTTTGAAGGGAAGAACAATTCAATGGTGTTTAATGCATTCACAATGTTGGGTAACCCTCACTTCTATGTAGTTCCAAAACACTCCCATCACTCATTAAGTTCTTTCTCTCTGTTCCTTCTGCCCCAGCTCCCAGCGATCTCTGATCTTCATTCTTTCTCTATGAAGTTAATCATTCCAGTTATTTCATAGAATTGGAATCACGCAATATCTGACATCTCTGTCTGACTTCTTTCACACAATATTATGTTTTTGAGGTTCCTTTGTTTTGTAGCATGTATTAGTACTTTACTCCTTTTTAGAGCTGAATAATAACCTGATTGCATGTACAATTTGTTCTTTCATCCATTGATGGACATTTTGGAATGTTTCTGCCTTTTAATTATTATGGATAGTGCTGCTAAATATCCTTATGTGTGCATGATCTTGTCTGGGAACCTGTTTTCATTTTATTTGGGTATAGACATAACAGGAGAGTTGTGGGGTCAAATGATAATTTTATGTTTAATTTTTTGAGGATCTATCAAACTCAAACTATTTTACATTCCTGAAAGCAACGTGAGAGAATTCCAATTTCTCTTCATCCTGGCCAATATTTTTTCTTTGCTTCTTTTTAAAAATAAAATCATTGAAGTCTGCCTAGTGGGTGGAGAGATAGCTCACTATGGTTTGATTTGCATTTCTCTAATGACCAATGGTGTTGATCATTATCTCATGTGCTTGATGGCCATTTGTTTCACTGTCTTTGGTCAAGTGTCTGTTCTATTCATTTTTCCCTTTTAAATAGGGCTTTTTTTTTTTTTGCTGTTGAGTTGTGGGACTTCTTTAGATATTCTGAATACTAGACCTCTATCAGATACATTATTTGCAAATATTTTCTCTGACTCTAAAGATTGTCTTTGCATTATCTTTTTGATGTCTTTTGATAAGAAAGGTTTTTTATTGTGATGAAGTACATTTTTTTTCTTTTGTCGCTCATGTTTTTGGTGATTCATTGCCAGATTCAAGGTCATGAAGATCATCTGATTTTCAGTGCTTGTAAATTTTCAAGTATGTCTTCTTGATCATATATACCTTCATATATATGTATGTGTGTGTGTATATATAGACACATAAGTATTTGTTTACACAGATGTGTAATGTGTCAGTACATATCCATGTACATGTGTGTATATATTACACATATTTGTTCATAAAGTATTTTTTAATTTATTGGTTAATTTGATCTTTTTAACAATGTGGTGAAATGGGCTAGGTAGTAGTCATTTTGCTATTTTAACTCTGACAAACTCTGAACTTTAGATCTGGGGGTATAGCTCAGAGGTAGAACACTTGCCTAGCATATGCAAAGCCCTGGATTTTATCCTCAACAACACCCATACACATAAAAAAGAAAATATGAACTTTAAGAAAACTTCTGTCAAGGTCTTATGAATGGTAAATGGTATGTGTAAGATACAAATTCCAGCTGGTCTGATTCCAATCATGTGTTTGTCCTATTCTATGAACTTGGTCCACTGGAGAGTGTCAATATATTTGTTGAATGATACAAAACAGGGAAGGGAAAGAAGAAAATTGGACTTCTGCTGCGTATCTACTCTGTCCGTAGCTTGCCTTGCTAAGGTGTTTTTGCACGCATCGTTACACGGCTCTCATACCATCCGAGAGGACGATGTTGACATTCTGATTGACGTTCTCACTGAGCAAAGCGAGTCTCAGGGAGTTCATAATTTACTGGGTATCGCATACAGTCAGCCAGTGTCAGAGCCTTTGGTTAATCCCAAATTGGTTTGAATCCTTGTGCTAATCTAGTCCTCAGGGGAGAGCCTAGAGGTGGTATCGTCTTGTTTCGGATGGATAACAATAGAATAAAGTCCCCACATGGGATGTGGGATCAAAATTTTTCTTCTGTCCTCAATCTCCTGTGTTTACTGAACTCTGACTATCTTCTTCTCACTCTTGCCCTTGTCCTTTTCCTGACACACATTCTCCTGCAGCAATGTGGAACTGCTTCTCGCAGCTTAAGCCTCTAGATCCCATTGACCTGCTGCAGTTCTGCAGTGCTCCCAGCCTCCCGGATCCTCATCTGGTATTTAATAAGCCCCTCCCACCCCTGCCCTTGGCACACAGACAGGAAATTAAGGACTAAGGGAAATTCACTTCTGACCTTTAATTCACTTTTTAATAAATGCATTCAGAGTAACTTGAATGCTTTATGCTGGACCCAGGGAGAGACAGGGTAATGATCCTTTGAAGGAAAAGCCATCTGTCCTCATGCACTGGTGTGTTCTCAGTGTGTCAACCCTCAAAGTAAATCCCTAGCCCAGGACACATCTGTGTTAGAACCCACCCAGTGCCCAACACGTTGTAGGTGCTCAGAGGACTGACTGTGCCCAATTAGTTGTTTGTCAGAAGTGAACAGTAGTGCTCGTATCCACACAGCAGTATGAATCAATGATAGATTGTATTTTTCTTCTATCAACTTTTCTTAAATTTTTGGTGCATTTGGTATTTTTATTAGACATGATTCTTGGTTTTTTGAGGAAGTCGTCTCAAACTTTAAAACAAAATCTTTATACTCACTTGGATTTAAGAAAACAAAGGTGGGGGATTTATGAACTCCCTTCATAGCCATGGATACTAAGATGTGTTTAGGGACCTGTCACTCTCCCCACCTTGGCTGCTTTTCTCTGACTGGCTTCAATCTCAAGCAAGTTCTTATGGCAGTAAGATGGCCCCACCAGATTCTTCAGCTGGTATCTTACCAGTCTGGCCAACTCTGCTGAAAGACAAATCTCCTTCTACAATAGTCCTGTTCAAACCCTGGGAATGACCAGTGTGTGCTCATCTCTGGATCAATCACAGTAGCCAGGGTGCTGTTGAACTCTTCACTGGTTGAATCTGGGTCACATGTTTTGCCCTGGAACCCAGAGAGATGATCAGCCCCCTTGAATGACAGACAGACTGAGAGCGGAGGAAGGTGCCCACAGAAAATTTGGCTGACATGTCCAGACAAGGGAGAGTGAATAGGAAAAGATCAATTGCTTATCACATATCTGAAATAGTATAAGATAATTTAGGAATTACAAATTTGGTACACAGAATTTTAAGTTGATTTCATGATGTTAGGTAAAAGCACATCATTTGTAAGTGTCTCACAATGGGAGCAGAAGATGGATTTTGAATAAGAAGTTATACTTGAAAAGATTCTTTTGAGACCTCCTTTACATACTCATGAGTAAAAGTAGTAACTGATTATGTTCATATTTTTACTGGACCTAATGCATTTTTTGTTCTCAGCAGACTCTACAATCCATACACTGTTTACTACATACTGGATATTGTATTTAACATTGGGAATAGAATGTTAAGTAAGAAAAAATATTCATGTCCCACAGAGTCTATAGAATAGAGGAGCTTGCAAGATACTTCTAATTAGCTTATAACTTGTGACTTACTAGAGTTGTTGAACTGAGGCAACAGAATTGCTACATAGATGTTGAGGATGTGGGGAAAAAGGCACACTTGTGCGTTGCTGGTGAAGTTGCAAATTGGTGCAGCCACTCTGGAAAGCAGTGTGGAGATTCCTCAGAAAACTTGGGGTGGAACCACCATTTGATCCAGCTATCCCACTCCTTGGCCTATACCCAAAGGACTTAGAATCAGCATCCTACAGTGATGCAGCCACATCAATGTTCACAGCTGCTCAACTCACAATAGCTAGATTGTGGAACCAACCTAGATGCCCTTCAATGGATGAATGGATAAAGAAACTGTGGTATACATACAATTCAGCCATAAAGAAGAATAATATTATGGCATTTGCAGATAAATGGATGGAATTGGAGAATATCATGCTAAGTGAAATAGCCAATCCCAAAAAACCAAAGGCTGACTGTTTTCCCTAATAAGTGGATGATGACACATAATGGGGGTGGGGGTTGGGGGGTAAGAGAAGAATGGAGGAACTTTAGATTATATAGAGGGAAGTGAGAGGGAGGAGGGGGTGGGAGTATGAAAAATGTTGGAATGAGACAGACATCATTACCCTATGTACATGCATGATTACACCAATGGTATGAATCTACATCATGCACAACCATAGAAAGTTGTACCCTATTTGTGTTAAAAGAATCAAAATGCAGTCTGTAAAAATTAAAAAAGAATGAATATGCCCATATACCCATTTAATGTAAGAATCTGATTACTTGAAAAAGTCAAATGATGGTATTTGCTTGTATCTGTGCTAGACAATTTTCCGATGACCACCTTCATCCTTAAAACCATCTGTGGTTCCCCTTTCCCTGGGGAGCGGAGAAATTGTCCCACTGTCCTACAGCAAGAGCATGAAGAGGCCAGGAGTTTACACACATCTGCTGCATAAGCTTTCTCAAGATAACATTCCTGTATTGAATGAGCTACAACTTCACTTACGTCATGGGAAATATATACGCATATTCCATTTATTTATAGAAGTCATTGGAAAAAACTGTAGAATTGGGAAAGTTATGATGACAATGTCACTTACTCTGTTTCTATGCCTTTTTCAGGTTCCTGGACCTCTTACCTTGTTTCTTCACCCCAAGGGGAAATATAACAAAGGGAAGTTTTATTATATTGTAAATACAAAAAGGGTAGTTTGCATGTGTATATGCACATGTGCTGGTGGTGACTGGTCTGGAGCTGTTGGAAATGCTGGCTTCAGAGCTTTCAAGCCGATGGTAGGCAAGAGATCTGTAGCCTATGAGGAAAATTCATGAGGAGAAGAGGGCAGGGCTGCATGATTGGAACCGGACTGGACAAAACATCTTCTGATTTGGATTTGAATCCTGGCCCTATACTTAGGGAATCATTTAACATCTTAAATTATATTTGTGTTACCAAAGTTGAGAATCCTCTTCCTTGAACTTCATGCCTCCCAGGTGTTTTGTGAGCATCAGATGCAACAATGCCCATGAAATAGCTGAGGGTATGGCAGGGATTGCTCATCCATAAACTCCTTTTGCACTTCCCTGCTCTCCCAGCCTGCCCCTGCTTTCCCTCTCTCACACACTGACCTCACACTTCCCAGCATTCCAGAGGTGCTGTGGCTCATACTTCATGTAAATAAATATTAATTAAACTTTCTATTCTTCCATCCTTTTCTAATCCATTAACTGTGTTGTCCTCCAGAGTCTCTCACTGTGGGCTCTGGACTAAGTGCTGGAGATAAGGAAGGCAGTGTGATTTGGGGACAGAGTATGAATTCTGACTGTCTGTACAGCATTGGGACAATTGGTTCTCCTCTCTGAGCATTCATTTTCTTCCTCTGTAAAGCAGGAATCACTTCCATGATTTATAGGAACCGTGCTGAGTGCTGGAGGGAACACATGGCTCAATAAATCAGCCATTATGTCCTTCAAGACATTTTCCCTGCCATCTAAGAGCTCACTGTTTAGAAGCAGAGATAAGGCATTTTTTCAAGATTATTCTAAATCAGAGGAGAGATGAAGTGACTGGGCAAGGCTGACCTCTCAGTGCCTGAGCGACACAGAACAACCGAAGGCGCAAGGCAGAATGCGGTCAGGAGTTCAAGTTCCCTGAGACGCTTCCAAGGGGTTGGAGATCTTGATATTGCTTGGGCCTTGATTTTTAAGAGCATTTCTTGACATTAGTGGATTTCTAAAGGAAGAGATAAGGTAGGAAATCTCATCTGAGTTTGAGTAGCATGTACTGATGGGAATGAGAAGTGTGCTTTATTTTTTCCTTAAAGAAAGTAATCAAATGTATGTCAGGGAATTGGATGGGTTAAAGTAAAGTTTGGGTATCAAGGAGTTGTTTGATTCTTTTTTGGTGCAGTGGGTACTGGGAATTGAATTCAGGGACACTGAACCACTGAACCACGTCCCCAGCCCTATTTTGTGTTTTTATTTAGAGACAGGGTCTCTGAGTTGCTCAGCCCCTCGCCATTGCTGAGGTTACAGCAAATGGTGAGTGTCATAAAATTACTCATCCTTTGGCCACTCTGTGGTTCTTTGGTGGTCTTGTCCTAGATTGCAGAGGTGCAGGCTCTAGCTTGTCAGTATAATTCAATTGTGTGTTGTTTCAGGTGGCACACATTTTTTCCATTGTGTAGCAATCACACTATAATCAGCCACCTTTGATGCTTTTTCACTTCTCTTCCTCACCCCTACCAAATGCCCACAGCATAATCGTATCTACCTCTGTTTGGTTTCTTTTGTACATGATAATGTCCTTGAGAAAAACAACTGGAGCATCAGCATGAAAAGGAGTTTTCAGTGGTCATCCTTAATAGGCTGAGTAACAGCCCTCAAAGATAGCAGATCTTAATCCCTGGAACCTGTAAATCCTACCTTTATTGGAAAAGAGTCATTATCAGTGTGATTGAATAGGTATCTGGAAATGGGGACATCATGGATTATCTGGGTGCGCCCTAAATCCAATCACAATGTCATTATAAGAAAGCAGCAGAGGGAGTTTTAATACAGAACATGAGGAGAAAGCAATGTGACCACAGAGACCAGAAACAGATTGGAGCTATGCAGGGGCAGGTCAAGAATGCCAGCAGCCACTAGGAGCTGGAACAGGGAAGGATGGTTCTCCCCAAGAGCATCTGGAGGGAGCAGAGCTCTGCCAGCACCTTGATTCCAAACTTTTGGCCTCCAGAAAGGAGACAACATATTTCTGCTTTAAAACCACCAAGTTCACGATAATTTGTTACAGTAGCTATAGGAAATCAAAACCCTCTATCTTCTTTCCCTAGTAAGCCCACGACTCTGAATATTCCTATGAATACTTAAGCTTTATTTTTAACAAATAGTCTTACAAAATAAGCCCATTCTCATTCCAGAATGTCATGAGAGAAACCATGTAGGTCAGAGCCGGAAGGGCCTTCAGAGACCATCCAAACCTCAGATGGTGAAGATGAGGAAACTGAGATGCAGAGAGGGAACATACTGCCCAAGACCGCTTGGTAAGTTAGTAGAGCAGCCAAGAAGAAAAGCTGATGCAAGATTCAAGTTTCCTGCCTTGGTCAAATGCTTTCTGGCTCAACAAGTAGGTAGGAAAGAATCTATTTAAACTTGTTCAAAGAACTTGACATTTTTTTTTAAAAAATGAGTTTTGGATTGACCTTTTCACTCTCATTAATAAAACCCAAGAAACATTTTGGAGAACAGAAAGAGACAACAACATTTTCTTCCAGAAATAATGATTAAATACGTCTGTCTTGGAGAAAGATCCCGTATTTACGGCTGTGGTTCAGTGACTGGGCCCTGGGGTGGTAGGGTGAGGCTACCATTCTGTCTCTGCCATTTCCTAGTGCAATGAACTTGGGTAAGTTACTTTCTGGAGACTCAGTTTCCTCAGCTGTAGAATAGAGGTAGTAACAGTACTTGCCTTGGACTCTTATGAAGATTAAATGCTCTATACCAGGATGTCTTGCCTAAGTACCCAGCAATTAACAGGGGTTCCATGTTTTCTTCTATTATAATAGAAAAAAATACGTAGCATCAAGGAATGCATTGTTTTATCTTTTTAATATTTCTTATTTGGATATTTTTACAATGATCTTGGAATTTCTTTAGTAATCAGGAAAAGCAGTAAAGATGAGGAAGGAGTCTGCCTCACAGCGGGCGGAGCCTGTGTAGTGCTGGGCAGTCCTGGTCCCGCAGCTGCTGATGTTGTTATCAGTCTCTCAGAGCTGAAAGGAATCTCTGGATCTCTCTTCTGGGAAATGCACTGCTATAAAGTTTGTTGAATGAATAAATAAACAAGATCAAAGACTCTTGTTCCTAGGGAAAGTGAGGTGGGTTCATTCCTGTAACCTGACCCCCAGGCTACACAATAGCCTGATGCTTTGTGTAGAACCGGGATGCCCAGCCACTCCAAGCTGTGGGATGCGGGCAGATGACCTCTGGAGCTTGTTTATCAGCCCATCTAACTAGCAACTCTCTTATAAACGTACTCAGTAGACAGAAAGTGAGTCAAAGTTCAGTTATCAGGCTGAACAAAATGTGCCTTCAGAGTCCATTTCAATTTTGTTCATTCTGTTCTCATTTTCTCCATTTTAATTTGTTTTCTCATTAGTTCCCTCCTGTCTGTTAGCTTCTTAGCTGGTCTTCCTGATTCTAATGTGGTTTTTCTATATGTATGTATTCTAGCAGCAGAATGTCCTCTTTAAACACACCTCCTACCCTGACACTCCATCACTAAATCCATCTCTAGGCTCCTAATCACCTACTACTTGAAATAGTTGGACATGCGAGGAGAAGGAAAACATTTGTCAAGGTACAGAGCCATCTGTTGTGACTAAAACAGCAAGAGGACTGTGAACTTTGTCCCCAGCCCTATGCTGAGATGGCACTGCTCTGGCCCCTAGAGGCAGCTTTGAGTGACTGAGCCTGCTGTAAACAGAAGCTCGGGGCCCTCTCACCTGGCCTCTGTTCCTAAATCTGGCTCCTAACCCGGGTTTAGACCTGACAGATCGCCAGTGTAACTTGACCAGCTGTTGATCTCTTTCTTGAATGTATTTTGTACTTCTTTCTGGGTACTTTGGGGACGTTTTTTTCTGATTGATGTGTTGGTACTCTCTGGGCCTGTCCAAACTTTCCTAGGAGAGGGAAAGTTTAGTTCTTTCATTCTGAGTGCTGGGAACAACTGTAGCTGAATAAGGTCCCTGCTTTCGTGAAGCTTTTATAACTCAGCAAAGAATTAAGATGACTATTATAAGCTTGGGATTACTAAATAGGAAGCACAAGATGCAGTGGGCATAAGAGAGTGGAACCCCTAACTTAGATGGAATATCAAGGAAGGCCACTTTGACAAAGTGGCATTTATGTGAGACTTCGAGATGCATTGGAGTCAAACAGAAACAGGGATCTGCATATGGGGAGTTTTGAGTCAAGACCATACCCAGAAGGGACGTCCTTTCCTCTTCCAGTCACTCAGAGCCTAACACCTCAGGCCATCCCCAGAAACTTATTAAGCTGCAGACAAAGCTAGGCTGACTGGGGGCAGCACTGTACAGTGCACAAACACCAAGCAGTCACACTGCTCTGCCTTGCTGGTGCAGACTGTGGGGTACTTGATAATCTACTTATCCTATGTCTCCCATAATTTCCATATCTGGGAAACAAAGATGACAACCTTTCAAGGTCACTGTGAATGACTAATAAAATGATGAACACAGAAGCAGTTTGGAAACTGCCAACTAGGTGAATTAAAGGGAAGAAGTTGGTCATAGGGTATCCGATCCAGTTTAGACGGAACAAGGAATAGGAAATGCTGGTTCCATCCAGAGCCAGTTCTTTCAAAGTCTCATTCTGTCTTGGAACTTCAGTAGTTCCATGTGTATTGCAAGTACATCCACTTTGTTTATCATACTTAAAGCGCTAAGAGCTAGTTTTAATTATTATCCACATGGATAAGTCATGCCAAAGCAGACAGATTGCTTCCTAAGTGATACCACTAGAATTTCACTTGCATGGCTTCATGGAACCCAATACCTTCATAGATCTCAGGGACTAGGATGGCTATGTCCTGCCCCTGTGGTGTATGTCATCATGGGTGAATTGTAGATTGGGTTCTATAGGCCAAATGGCCAACCATAGGCTGGCAGAGAATAGCTGACTTGATCTCTACAGAAGATGTTGTGCATTTTGAGTAAAAAACTGTTACTGACTCTAGGTTAGAGTGGAGATCCCCCAGTATTACATGCTCTGGAATGCCAATAGGCTTCTGAGAGGTGTCACATATCAACTCCATAGACATTGGCCATGTTTACTGTTGCATGAAATGGTGGAGAGATCCATGGCCCTAATCCCTGGATGCCCAGTGGTTAGTTTTTTTTTGGAACATTCATGAATGAAGCACAGCAAGGTGACATAGTGTCCCTTAGTTAATCATAGGGCACTCCCAGATTGAGGTAAAATTCTTCTTCTAGTTGCTAGTGAGCAAAGCTGGAGGGGGAGCCCAGCCCTTGCATGGACCTCTGGCTGCAGAGAATGCCTGAGGATGACTGCTGCCCTGTGACCTGATTGCTTATGAACCACATAATGGAGGTACCTTGCAAGGTTTAAATGCATTCTGTGAGTAATGCACTAACATGGTGCCTGAATTAAGGTCAATGTTACTTATTATGATGATCGTCTGTGGGCATGGATAACAGCATCTCAGCACATCAAAGATCCAAAAGCTTTAGAAGAACAGCACATCTCTCTCCTTCATATTTCCCCCAGCATTTACTCAACTCTTGTAGTGTCCCCAGAGCTGTTTTCCTAGTTCCAAAGACCAACTTATAAGAGAAGGGCCAAGGGGACAGGCCATTCTTGGAATTTGAAATGACAAATACCCAAGTGGCCAACCTGTGTATGTGCATGCACTTGTGTGTGCATGTACTGTGTAGTTTGTGTGTAGTGTGTGGTTGTGTAGGGTATGCATGTAGCATGCTGTGTGTGTGTGAATGTTTGGAAAGTAATATATAAGAAGTGTGGGTTCAGAGTGGTACGTGTGATGTGTATTTGTGGTGTGTGTGTGTGTGTGTTTGTGTGTGTGTGTGTGTGTAGTGTGGCATGTGGGTATAATATGGTATGTGAGTTTTCTGTGTTGGGAGGGATGTTAGTGTGTGGGTGTGTGTGTGTACTTGCGTGTGCAATGCACGTACTAAGCACTTGAAATGATACTTTTCACTTGAAGATCTCTAAAGGTCATTCTATCAATTGTACTAGTGCTACAAGAGCTCAGAGAAAGGAGAGACTGACGAGGATCCGGAACAGTGTCCCTCCAACCACCTTAAAACCAGTTCCCTTTTAGAGCCTCTTATATTACATAATATAGCCTCCAGAGATACTCAGGTTAGTACTTTTGTTTTATAAATGGAACACTGAGAATAGGAGGTAAAATAGTTGTCCAAGGTCATGGAACTAGTAAGTGATAGGACTAGGTATTGACCTGGTAATGCAAAGTCAACCAGTCTGAGGAATGAAGAGCTCAGGTGGCAAGGCTGTCAGAGCTTAGGGCATATAGCCAGAGCATGCAGTGAAAGAAATGCCAGATCTAAAGCTTGTGTTAGACCCTGGAGATACCCCGGGAGGTCTTAAGGGAGCAGTATTCTTCAAAGATCTCTGAGTTGGCTTTCTGGGAAGATGAAGCAGGAAGAATAGGAAAATCAGCTCCCAGAAACAGATGATTCCAAACACCCTGTATTCAACCAATGATGGACTGGGCCAAGTCAAGAGTGTTTATGATTAAATTCCCTTGGGTGTCGCTTTCCAAGGACAAGTTTAAGATTCTATATCAGACAAGAGTTTGGACTTTCTTTTTTTATTGTTGCGCCCGGACTTTGATTGCTATCTACAGGGGAAACAGACAGTGGAAACTATTTCATTGGGACTGATGGGAAAAACACATTTTTACAGTGCCCTGCATATCAAATCTTGGTGTTTGAAGTCATAATTGAAATAATGGGTAAGGAAGGAGGAGGAAAAAACATGGCAAATGACTTGAGAGAGAGAGAGAGAGAGAGAGAGAGAAAGGGAGAGAGAAAGAATTATAAAAGTCAGACTGGTTGTTGATTGTTGGTGAGAAATTTCCACTGACCCCCAAGCTCTTCCTGAGCCGCCTCCATCCTCCCTGTGCTGGGTGAGGAGGGCAGGATGTGATTAGATCGCCACCAGGGGCAGTGTGTTCAGTTTGCTAGGCTGCCTGCAGGAGTGGTGTCTCATTGGACACTTTGTTTCTCTCTTCTTCATTCATTAGTTCAATGCCACCTTTCTTCACTCATTCACATATTCTCTGAATACTTCCTAGGTGCCAGGCTGTGAACTGACTGCTAAGAGAGTGTGACTGATTCAATAGCTTGCCCTTTAGAGAAGAAGAACAGATGCAGAGAAAGACAGCCTGGATGACAAGGCCAAGGTGAAGATAGAGAGAAATCTCAGGAGGAGAATGGGGTCTCTTTCACTTTATCATACCTATTTTGTGCTACAATAGAATAATGTCTTCTGCAGTCCTCACAATCTGAGGCAAATGACTCTTCTGGAAAGTTCTTGAGTTAACAACTTCAAGCTCATGGAATATAAAGTCTTAACTAGCGGCAGGCCCAATGAGTGGAGACACATGAAGACAGTGTTCTCACCCTCAAGGTTCACAAGGAGAGTTCAACAGGAAGCTGAGGGACTTTCAGTGGCTTTCAGTGGGGTCTCTACTGTCTCCTGGTCATCTGGGTAGATGGCATTGCTCTTGACTGAGGAAGAGAACATTGGTGGGGAACCAATTGAGATGGTTAATCTTCACTTTGAATGTATTTAGCTTGAGACACCTACAAGCCTTCCAAGTGAGGACAGGAAGGAGGCAGTTGCAAATATGAGGCAGGAAGTCAGAGTAAAATGAAGATGAAAATTGGGGAGTTGCTATCCTGGACGAGGTCATGGAAACCAAGAACTCTGATGAGAACATCTCAGCAATGGTCATATAATCAATGAATTTTCCAGATAACCCTTCAGCATTTGAGAAGAATGAAATCACAAGAACTCTAGAGGAGAGAGCTATGCAGAAGATATTGCAATTCATTTAATGCAACTAGAGGTAGCTGCTCTTGATCCTGAAAATACCATGTGGTCATTGAACTCAAGTCAGACTCCACGCAATAATCTACCCAAAGTGCCTCCACCTCAGATTAAATACCAGTCATAGCTCATCTTGTGATCATTGCTGGACAGCATAATTCTGTGCCAAAAGATGGAGTTTCTGGTTCCAGACCACCCTGAATTTAAGCTCTGGATTTGCCACATACCTATCCAGCACTCATTGCTGTCTTTTATCCATCAGACCATTCCAGAGGACATTGATCAATATATAGATAATCGAATAGCAGGTTTGATTTAGTAACCCAGTGATTTTATCAACTAAAGAGCAAGGTTAATCTGGGATGATTTGATTTTCCTGAATTCCTGTGAATTTCTGAAACCACCTTTCCTTTTCTCTTTTGATCATTACAAAACATCTAGTCTTCTATCACCAAACTGTCCAATTTTGTGTGAGTTCTTAGTAATAGCAATACTCTGGAAAACCTCTAGGCTTTTCCACATTAGAGAACCATATATAGTTTGGAAATGAGTTGCCACTCAGTGGAAACCCTCATTTCCCAGGGAGGAGGCCCACACCCCAGAGAGCAGAACATACTCGGGGCTTATAAAGAGTTTGTAGGAGAGCTGGAACTGCCATCTTGTAACCTTTCTCTGATCATAAGAGGGATTTGTCCATCTGCTGTCCAAAAGGCTGAGAGATATGTAAATACAAACTTCTTTGCAATTCAATCTGGTATTACAACATCAACATCGCCCTCTGATGAATTAAGTGCAAATGAATCAGAACCAGATGGGTGGATTTTCCTGAAAACAACATGTTTGAAAAACAGAGGAGAAGGAGAGAAGTTTTTTTCAGCTCTCATGTGGCTACATCAGATGCTAAGCACTTTGCTTTCAACTACTCCCAGCCTTGGGGGGAAATGACATGGAAAGCAGGTCTGTGAGGGACAAGGGGTTGGGACCCACACTCCTGCAACTAGCATGAAGTCCTCCAGCCCCCCTGTGCTCTCTCAGGTCATGGCAGGCAAAGGATGTTTGGATGAACAAAGTAATCATAAGAAATCAATTCTGGAGAAAGATTCAGGCATCAAATTTTAACATATATTTCTTTTAGACGGTTACAAAAGACACATTTCAGATCCAGCTAAGGTCTCTTGAGTCCTGATTAAGTGCAAAGTGTTGGGTTAGGTACTTTGTCAACCCAGGAAATTGGAAAGTGTCAGGATCATGAGCACATTACAGGTGAGTGATATGGGGGTCAGAGAGACGATGTGACTGGTTCAAGGTCACACAGCTTCTTAGCCTTCAGAGCTATGCTGTCCAACCCAGTAGCTCCTAGCCACATGTGGCCATTTAAATTTAGATTAGTTAAAACTAAATAAAATTAAAAACTCAGTCACTCAGTTTCACAAGTCACATTTTAAATGTCACATTGCCACGTGTGGCTACTGGCTGCTGTAGTGGCTAACACAGATGGAGGGTATTTTCATAAGTGCAGTAGGTTCTTTGTACTCTGGAGATCCTGGGTTTCAGCTAATTTCTTTAAGACAAAATTCTCTGCTCCTTCTATTTTGCAGTCCGAGTTGTCTCACATAATCCAAACCTCTAAGAAGGAAAACAATTCTTCCGAAGCACAACTAGAAATCAAAATGTGTTCTTTGTAACAGCATGGGGATGCCTGGACAAGGAAACAGGAGGGCGCAACTGACTGAAGTCAGAAACTTCCTCCTCCCCATCCTGGATAGAGTGTGGCCAGAACTTTTATTGGGTCTGCTTTGTCCTTTATGGGGCCCTGTGGAATAGCTGTGGACCAGGAGTCACCTGGAAAGGGAGCAGAAGGATGAAGGGGCTGGCCATTTGCTCCCTACTGTGCTCACCTATGTTTTGGTGGTATCCTGGGACAGCACCAGAGCATTATTAACATTCAGTGAAGTTGGGAAGGAGTACAAAGGAAATCTGCAGGATGAAAGGGAAAGGGAGGGGAGATGGAGTCAGAATGATTTGGGATGAATTCCATAGCCGTGGGACAGGTTGTGCAGACGGAATGATGCCATCTCCCTGTGGGCCTGGGAGGACCTAAATGGATAGCTGCTTCAGGACACTCTGCACCCTGCCTGGTGTGGGGAGGGTTGCACAAAGCTGGGTCTCCTCACTTCAGTGAGTTGTACCCTCCTTTGTCCTGGTCTGTGCATCCCCATATTGTTAAAAAGAACACTTTTAAAAAATATATTTTTAGTTGTAGATGGATGCAATAACTTTATTTTTATTTACTTATTTTTATGTGGTGCAGAAGATTGAACCCAGTGCCTCACATGTGCCAGGTGCTCTACCACTGAGCCATAACCCCAGTCCAAAAAGAACACTTTTTGGTTTTAATTGTTCCCACGATTTTAAAACCACGTATCAGGAAAACTGCTGTTATTGTTCTTTACAATATGCATGAATTATTCTTTACAATATGCATGAATTAAAGAAACTTGTTCCCTTTTTATAAAAAGAACATCATTTAATCTCATAAAAAGAAGTATCCCTATTTGAATCCTTATGTCAACATAGGTTGGGTAAGGACAGGCTGCCAATGTGATTTACTTAGACACAAACTAGTCAATTTGAATCCAGGAAAAAATGTCCTCTGTTCCTGCTTGTTCGTTTGCTTACAGTTCGTTATTGCATTCTCTCCTACAAGATGTGCCATAGGTTCCTTAGTATGACTCTACTAAAGTACTAAAGTAGAAATTAAAAAAATAATATTTCAAATCTAGGAAAACAAAAACTAGAATATAAGGTCAAGATCTCAGAGACTTGTAATCCTGAAAATGGATATTATAAGGGAAGATACCACAATAAAATAATGGAGTTGAGTAATTCATATAATGAACTGGGGTGATTGTAACAGAAGAGTGATCTCTTGTATTTGACTAACGCTTTACAGAATGCTGGTCAGTACCTGCCACATGATGGAGGCCTTGTGAACGTTTCTGGAACCATGTGAGGGAAATGAACCTGCAAGGGGTGGGGCTGCTTGTGCAGGCCACTCAGCAGTCAGAGGCAGAACCAGGATTCAGGCCCTGTGTCTGCTGACCTAATTCATTGCCCAGCACAGTGACAACCTCTCACATCTCTTCCACAGTAGAAGCATGGAGGAAGAGGCCCTTCACTACTGGAGTACTTCTTCAGAGCCTCCCAACACTCCTGGGAGGTGGGCCTTATCACCCCATGCTGCGGGCAAGAGGTGACACACACAGGTGGTCCAGCTTAGGTAATCAGGATGCACATCTGAACTCCAGTGGCTTCAGTTCAGGGTTCTTCCCACCACAGCTCAGGTCTTTCTCTTTCAAAGTGTTCCCAAAGGAGCAGAAGTAAAAATAAAAGCAGAAATACTTATTTCAAAATCAGGGCATTAAAAATTCATGGGTAATCTGTGGGGTGATATTTTCCAACTCCCTATGACAGGAAAAGAAACCCAAGGGAAGTTCCCTGGTCAGGAACTCTTGCCATCCCTAGGAACAAATGCTCTGGTATTTGCTTTAATTAGAAGGCATTTAGGCTCTGAATGTCCACTCTGGGCTGATTCTTGGCTAAGCCTGTGTCCCTGTGTGCAGAGCATATGGAAGAGAGTCAGGGAATGCTTGGGGCCATGTCACCAGGGTTGTTCAGTGACTCCATCAATGCTCCACGTGGTTATTTCTTCAAGACACTTTTGGGGAATGAGGGGTGTGCTGGTGTGACCTGCATATGTGTGTGTGTGTGTGTGTGTGTGTACTGGGGTGGTTTTTTCCAATGTCTATTGTTTTATGACTTTCACAGATGGAAGACTTCACCATGAAGAAAAGGAAGGGGAGAGGTTATTACATGGGAGAGAAGGAAAAGGGGGTGAAATTGATGGGAGGCAGGAAGCAGAATGGAGGGGATTTAATTGGCCTTGTTTTATAGCATTAGCTCTGTTTTCACAGGGTAGCAATGAATAGGCCCATAAAGGTAAACCGTTTTTCACTATTATTGGGCCAGGAGATGAAAGTTTCATTGTTATTCTTCCTTGGAGCTCACGTGGCCACTCCACACACTAGCTCCCTTTAGCCTCAGGGACTAAGACATGCAGTGGAACCATTTGAACTTGGCTGGGCCTTTAATAGTGATCTCGTTTATTTGTAAAATGTCTTTATTCACACAGAATTACTCCAGGTTATCCCAACTGCTTTGTAAGCTTCAGAATAATCTCATAAAGAATCCAATGAAGATTATTATTCCCATTGTTCTAATGAGAAAACAGAGATTCAGAGAAGTCAAATGAGATTCTAGAAATACAACTCCGGACCTGAGAAGGAAGAGAAAGTCACAAATATTTGCCGATTATCAACTCTGCCACCCACCGTGTTGAGAGACCCTAGCTCTCAGAGACGGGCCAAATTTGGCCTGAAGTCATTCCGAGCAGGCTCTGCCAACAACTGGGGAGTCAGGATCAGAAATGCAGCCTGCCCATCACTGAAACTAGTACTGCTTTCCACCATGCCACCAATTCTCTGTGTATCGTAGCCATGGGGCAAGCTTTGAAGGAGGAAAGACCTTGGCATTGATTACCCCAAACCACTGACAAACCAAACATTATGTAAATCAGGACCCACCACGTGAATAATAGCTCACATGTGTAAGGCACTTTGAAAGGCACTCTGCGGTACATTCTTCTTTAACCCTCACTACAGTCTTGCAAACCAGATGAGCCTTATTTTTCCCATTTACAAATGAAGAAGTTGAGACTCAGAGAAGTGAGTGTTTATCTAAGGTCATCCAGCTAGTGGGTGGCAGAGCTAGACCTCTGGCACAGGTCTGACTCTCAAGGATTGCACTTTTAACCCATGTTCCCCACTGGCTAATTTCTTTTTCATTTGGAACATTTCTGGGGTCCCATGTCTTAAATCTAACCTATCCCACTCCAACCTCACAGCTTACAACATAAAGTTCAAACTGCTCAGCCCGATGTTAAGGTCCTCTGGTTTCCCGGGCCCATCTTCTGTCTCTCAAGACACACCACATACACCTGCCATGTTCCAGTGGATGATTTTCCCTCAACATCCCTTATTGCTCTCCAGTTCTTCATTTCTTTGTGTCTAGAACAACACTTTCTTCTTTCTTCACCTTTTAAAAAATTGTCCCTATATGAAGGACCACCTCAAATGCCATCAATTCCAGGTACCCTTCCAGAACCCCTCTCAGTGAGTGCAATGGGCCCAGCATCCATCCTATGGCTCAGATCATAATACTTACCTTGTTTCCCTCACTTGTCCCTGGTACCAGGTTAGGTGCCCAAGCAGGGTCTTATTTCTTCACCCTCAGCAATGGCCACAATAACTCATGCATCCTGGGCATACAATAGACAGAATGAACATTTTCTTTAGATGTGCAAAAAATGTCCTATATGCTTTTATGTGAGTGGCTTCCCATCATGCTTGTCCATTGGTGTAGTGAAACACCTTGGGACTTCAGAGGAGAAAGATTTGGGTTCCAATCCCAACATGTCCACTTCTGAGCTGCACGACTTGAGCAATTACTTATTTCTGCTTCCCAATCTTCTATTCTCCTCTCTGTTTGAATCTTGATGGTGCCACGTTTCCTGCAGAAAGAGTGACTGTGAGGTTGAAGAAGATCGAGGACAGGAGGCATTCAGGACAGTGCTTGGTACAGAGAGTGCTCAGTGAATTCCAGCTGCTAACCAAGCTGTCATGATCATTGTGGTTTCTAGCATCTCCCAGCAATGTGACCCGAATGTCTGGAGTTGGGTGTGAATGCGATTTTGTTGGGGGTTAACCACTCACCTTGACCAGCACTTAGCCCTTATCTCTGACTTCTGCCATTTCCCATGCTTGCTTCACCATGCTTCAATTTGCTGAGTACACTTGTGACTTCACAAACCTGTTCTTAAAATGCTTTTATCCTTTAATAGGCAGCATCTTGGGGAAAGAACTCAAGGAAGAAAGAGAAAGAGTAGATGGGGGAACAGGGGTGAAATCTATTCCTTAAGAACTCCACTTAACTTTGGGATTTGTTTCCATCATCTTCTGATGGAGGGATGTTTGGCAAGATAGGGTGGAAAGTCTCTTAGTGCCTAAATGAACTGCGTGCATAAGCTTTTCACCTTCCCCTCCAGAGGTATCAAATACTCTTAGACATAAAAAAGAAAAGTGAATATGTATGCAAGTTCATCTCTCCCTGCCCTCCTCCCAACACACACACACACACACACACACACATACACAATGCTCCAGGAAACCCACAGTTCTGTTGTTTGAACATGTTGTTTTCCTTAACCAAGTGGTTGTTTGCAAATGTTTTCTGATTGTAACAGCAATGAGGCTGCCTCTCCTGGTGGAGACTAAGTTCTTTCTCTTTGAAAGATGCTGTTTACTGAAATAAATTCCACCTCCTTCTTTGTTTGGCTTTTCTTTTGTAAACAATCAAAACCAACTGGCAGAATCTGGGAGCTTGTTCCAGTCCCATGTGGTATCTGGCTTCATTTCTCTTTTTTTCCTCTTTAGCTGAAGTACAGACTGTCTCATGAGCCTCAAATTCCAAGAGGCAAGAGGCCATGGACCCTGGTAAGCATTTGCCAAGGGTCCACAAGGCACAAGCACTGTGGGGAAGAGGAGGGAGAGATAATTTTGATGTTCAGCTCAGGTGTGAGGAAGGTCAGGGATAGAAGGAGCATCAGAAATCATGGAGTTTTCAGTCTTTAACTAAAGAGCAACTCCTCAGAAAATGGTCTGGTGGCAGATGAAATTGGGAGTGGGACACAGCATGGCTCTTAATCTGGATTTGCCATGTATCTGAGCATGTAATTGCTATTTAAAAATTGTGTTTACTTTTATTTTGGAGTTTCACAAGCTTATATGACAGGGCGATGTGTGTGTGCATGTGCAAGAACTTCTGTGCAGCTAAGCCTAATGAACAACAGAGCAAATTTGTACCAAGGTATTTTGACCTCAAAGCCCCATCCACTTGCCACTCTCCTGGTTGAACCTGCCAAGAAGGTGGCCTCTCAAGGTGGAGGCCATCCTCATATCCAGCTCACTCCCATGTCAGGCTTGGCTTTTGTAGTCTTGGGCCCTGAGCTTTTGCATTTTTTAAAATAATTTACCAGCATTTAGAAGTTGAGAATTTTCTTATAAAATGCCAAGTTCTTGCTTTTCTTGGAAAATTGGAAGATCTGGCAAGACTATGCCAGTTTGTCATGACGACAGTAGGAGCACAGCTGTCCCTCTGGGACAGCTCGCCAGTATCCCATCCAGGCTGACTCTATTCCTGGGGTCACAGGCTTGACCCTGGTAGGCATTTGAGCTGGTGACCTTCAGTTCAGAGAACACCCTTCTAATTTGTGTTTTATTTTATTTAGAGACAGGCTCTCACTGAATTGCTTAGTGCCTCGTTTTTGCTGAGGCTGACTTTGAACTCACGATCCTCTTGCCTCAGCCTCCCGAGCCACTGGGATTACAGGCATGTGCCACCATGTCTGGCTTGACTATCTTTTGACTGGTGAAAATAAGGTCTTCCTGGCTTAGATGAACCACTACATATAAGCAATAAAAGAGTCCATTTACAGAGTGTTTATTCTATGTCAATCTCTGTTCTTGTCTTTCTCAATGATTTCATTATTTAATCTTCATAACAACCCTATAAAGTAGAAATTATTATGATACTCCTTTTGGAGATGAGGAAATTGGGAAATAACATGATTAGTATAACTTGTTCCAAATCATAGTTAAAAGGTAACAGAGCTGAGTTTAAACATAGAGAATATACTCTTCATCATTACACTATTTCATAAAACATTGTTTTATCTAAGCACCATAATAATTTAGTTTTTAAATGTTTTATTTTGAATTTATTTTAGACTTGTAGAGAAATTGAAAAAAATAATACAAAGAATTCCTTATATCCCTTATCCTGTTTCCACTGTTAGCATATTAAGTAAACACAGTGTAATGACCAAGCACAGGAAATTAACCTGGGTACAACATTATTAACTCAACTGCAGTCCCTTTTTCAAACTTAACGCATTTGAACATGTATGTTTTCCCCTCTTTGTTCCAGGATCCTATCCAAGACCTCCCATTGCATCTAGCTGGTGTTTCTCCTTTGTCTCCTCTGGTTTTTAAAAGCTTTGAGTCTTTCCTTGGTTTTTATGACCCTCATACTTTTGATGAATACTGAAGAATTACTTTGAAGAGTGTCTCTCAATGTGGGTATGTCTGATATTATAATCCCACGACTAGAATGAGGTCATACAATTTTTTCTTGCAAGAATTAAATCAATGATGTTGTGTCCTTCATACACACCATGGCAAGATTATGATGTTGATTTGTCTTATTGCTGGTAACATACTTTGATCACTGGGTTAGGTTGCTCTTACATTTTTTTTTTTTTTTTTGTACTGGGGCACTTTACCACACAGTCACATCCCCACCTTTCTCTTTTTTTTTTTTCAGACAGGATCTTGCTAAGTTGTTCAGGGTGTCACAAAGTTGCAGAGGCTGGCTTTGAAATTACAATCCTCCTGCCTCAGCCTTCTAAACTGCTGGGATTACAGGCAAGTGCCACCATACCTGACTGAACTTTACCATTTTTTTTCTTGGCAATGTTTTTTCTTGGTAATTTTTCTTGGCAATTGGGAAGACAATTTGAAATTATGCAAATCTTCATAACTTCAAATTATTTTCCAACAATTTTAGCCCTTTTTGGTTGTTTTCTCTTCAAATTATTTTTCCAACAATTTTAGCCCTTTTTGGTTGCTCTTATCGGCAATAATGTGCTTCTTTTAGTTTTAGTAAATGAATGACAAAGTAAATAGAAAATACTGAAAAATTATAGCAAGAATCAAGATTTTAATGCAAAGCATCTGAAAGTTACTACTACTAGTACTATTTCCTCTTCTTTCTCTTGTTCTTTTTCCTTTGGGCAGTGCTAGGGATCAAATGTGGGTCCTCAGGAGCGCTGGACAAGTGTTTTACCACTGAGCTATATCCCCAGCTCCTGAAAGTTACATTTTTACTTAATAATCAATATTTACTTGTAATTTCTCCATTGAAGTTGGTGTCCTAACTCCACATGAATGAATTTTGTGACTTTGAGCAAGCTTTATTTGGAATCTCAGTTCCTGTTTATCTTTTTCTTTTTTCCTATTTTGTATTTTATTTAGAGACAGGGTCTCACTGAGTTGCTTAGCAGCTTGCTTTTGCTGAGGCTGTCTTGCAATCCTCCTGCCTCAGCCTCCCAAGCTGCTGGGATTACAGGTGTGTGCCACTACGCCTGGCTTCCTGGTTTTTAATAGGGATAACAATAGCAATTTGAAAATTTTCTATAGGAATAAAATGTCATTAAGAATAGATTCTCTAATCAGATTGCCTGGGCTGGGAAGCCCAAAGTCATGAACTATGTAACTTTGGGTAGGTTATATAACCTAATATACCTAAGTATCTTAAAAAGCCAATATCAGGACTAAATAAGATAAGAGATGTTAAATGCTTACTTAGTACAATGCAGAGCAAATAGTAAGTTATCAATATGTATTTGTTGAATCTGAACTTGATATTTTCAATCATTTATCCAACAACCCTCATAACAAACTGTAGAAAGGACTAAGATTTTATCCTATTTGCAAGTGAATACAGGTTGCTCTGCCCCAATGTCATGATGCTGACAGAATTTACAAGTCTCTGATCTCCTGGGTCAGAGACTTCATTACTTTATTTATAAGACTTTATTATTCACCATACAGCAAACAGCATGAGCTTCATGTTCTCATTGACTCCTCTGGCCTTTGGCATCCCATGCGGTAATGTAGGATGTCCCAGGGAGATGCTACACAAATAGTGTGTCTGCTTCACAGCTAAGGAGCCCTGAGCTTAGTGAATCTTTATCTTTTATACTAGACAGCACAAATCCTGCTCTCTGCTCAAGGGAGACACTACTTTCTAAAGTTGTTTATAGTACAAACACCTTTCCAAAGATATCCTCAAACAAAAGAAGTCTGTGCCTTTGCTCAGAAGATGTGCAGTTATGAAAGAGACCCACAGAAAACTGCCTCCTGATATTGAGCAATATTTGATGCTTGCTTTTGGAAAAGAGCAAATTGACCCTCCCCAAAAAGAAAAGGTTTTTTCTTTGTTTGTTTGTTTGTTTTTAACCAGAGTTCTAGAAATAGATGGAAATTAGTTTAATTAGGCATTTCCATTGGGACTCTTGGTTTCTTAAGACTCGACTTCATTTGCCATGTATTTCAGCTTCTGTAGCGCTTTCTAGTATATAAATTCTACATTAATGCATTTTCCTTCTAACTAGGTAACATTTATACTCCATCTAGTGATTCTGGTCTGATTCTTAATTGTGTCTCAGAGCAACCAGTTCCTGAATCCATATTCTTTCTCATCCTTATGATAAGAGCAGCTTGCTTTCTCTACACATTTGGGTTGGGGTGGGTGGTGATGAGCTGTCCTTCAGTAAGGGCAGAGGATGCAGTGAAAGAGCACCATCGCTTTAGCTGAACCCCCGTTCCTTCCCTCTTTTTGGCTTTTTATAGCAAAGTCCTTTAAAGTGTCACATCTGTTTTTTATCATTCCCTTTCGTCTTTTTGTGATCAACTCTGCAACCTGACTTGTAAGAGTTCCAGAATATTTCGAAAGACAACCAACATATGTTAAAGAAATTTGCCCATTTAATGTTCCTATTAGAACACCAGCACACACATACAATATGTTTTCTTCACTGTTTATACTTAAGACCAAAAGAATTAACTGTGCTTACATGAACATGGGGTTCGCTGTCCAACTTAATTACAAAGAAAGATGCTTAAAGTAATAAAATTGTCTTTTTAGAAGGAAAATATATATTTTTTAAATTATGAAACATTTTGCACATAGAAAGTACATGGGAAATAATCTTGCAGGCACCTATCAACTATGACAAATATTAAAAGATATTAGCATTTTAGCATATTTGTTTCAGTATGTGTTCAAGAAAAGGGAGAGGAACACAGTTAAATGTAACTCTATCCTTCTCTTTCAAAGGGATAACATCTACTCTGTGTGTTTTACAAGTTATTAAAAATCATGTCATACTAGAAGTTCTCTTCCATACATGTTTTTGGCATTTCATAGTACATTTTGGGTGTTTACCTCTGCTGATATGTTTTGATCTAACTTACTAATTTAATGAAATTAATTAATTAATTAATTTATTTTTGCGGTGCTGAGGATTGAACCCAGGGCCTTGTGCTTGCGAGGCAAGCACTCTACCAACTGAACTAGCCCTAACTTATTAATTTTAAATGACTTAATATCACCTTAGAAACTGAAGTCTATCATCAGATATTTTCAGCTCAAACTCTGAGTCAGCTTTTAATTATACATGTGACCTTGAGCAATTTACATATTCTCTTTGAATCTAAATTTCCTCATACATAAAATGGCAAAAATAATACCAACATCAAGTTGTTGTGAAGATTAAAGGAGGTAATGTATGTAGATTGTATAAAACAGATTGAATTTGTTTGCTAGGGCTGATATAAAAAGAGGTCACCAACTAGGTGGCTTAAATGACAGGCATTTTCTCACAGTTATGGTGGCTGGAAGCCCAAGGTCAAAATACTAGCAGGTTTTGTTTCTTTGAGACCTTTCTCCTTGGCTTGTAGATGACCACATTCTTGCTCTGTTCTCACTCGGACTTCTCTCTGTGTGCACCTTCTTGGTGTCCCTTTGTGTGTCCAAATGTCCTTTTCCTTCAAGAAAACCAGTCAATTGGATTAGGGCCCACTCTAATGGCCTCATTTTACCTTAAATGCCCCTTTAAGAACACTGCCTGACCTGGAGATGTGGCTTAGTGGTGGGTGCTGGGCGCACATACATACACCAGGTTCCAGGTTCCCCCTGCGTGGGGAAGCAGGAGACACTACCTCCAGGCAGAGTCATACTCTGAGGCACTGGGGATAGGGAGATGCAGTTCAGCCCACAACAAGTAACTGCTGTTTTAATTGTGGTTAGATGCTGAATGAATGTTCCTCGGACTCTCTATTCCCGTGCCATCACCACTGAGAATGAATTGGGTTTCTCTACTTGGCAATTCCCAAAAGTTCTGCAATAAGCATCTTTGTATAGGTCTCTTTTGGACATGTGTACTGCAGTTTTTTGTTGTTTTTGTTTTCATTTTAGGATAGAAATCTAGAAGTCGAATTGCTATATAGAATATTCAAATATTCAACTTTACCAACTATTGTCATATTACTATCCAAATTGATGGGATCAATTAATGATCCAACTAATAAGGTATGGTGCTTCTTTTTCCCTCATCTTTGCCAACATTAGATGTTACTAGATTTATGAATGTTGGTTAAATTTAATATTGTAAGTTAATATCTCTTTTAATTTGAATTTTTATAATTTTTTAATTGATTTATTTTTACCAATCTGAACTCTAGTGAATAATACTTGAGTGCCTTCTCATAAGCTTGTTATTCAACTTCCTTGATCCCCCAAAACCAACAGTTCATACCCTTTGCCTACCTTTAATGGAATTGTCTTGATCCTGTAATTTTATTTTTATTCTTAATACTGTTTATTTGTTCTCTCTCTTTTAAAATAAAACTTGGCAGAAGTTTGTATGTTTTATAAGTCCTTTAAAAAGAAGCTTTGGGTTGTGCTTTTCAAGTACTTCTTACATGGGATATAGAGTTACATTTTGGTACCATGATGTAGTGAGAGTGTATGTCAACAAAATTTTGGGAAATAGTTAATCATTCAATAGACTATCATCTCAAAACTTGTTCAATTAATTTAGCAACTGCTTACTACATATTAAAAATTGGGTTAGGTGCTGGATCTTTTGGGAATTCATAGTTCTTACCTTGATGGCTGATTGTCTGATGGGATGATATTCCGTGTATTAACAATGGTAATATAAGATAAAAAGTGCTGAGACTGAACTCCTGATGCTCTTTCCCTAACTCTCTGCATCTCAGAACGTGGCATTTCCAGTCACTTCATCACCCAGGCAATGCACTTGATGCTTTTTCATACTCTGCACCCATCCATCCACAGATGTTGAGCCTTAAGAATACATTCTGAATCTGACACTTCCCACCACTCCACTGCCCTTACTCCCTTGCCTCCGTCCTCTCTCATGAGTTGTTGGAACCATTCATAACTGCTCTTCCTGTTTCCACACTTGCCACTTGAAATTCTCAGCATGCTAGCAGAGAGATGCCATTAAAATAAAAGTTGAATGATTAATTTCCTGCTCAAACTCCTCCAGTGGCTTCCCTAAAGATGACGAATCAGTTCAAAGTCCTGACTGTGCTTCACAGGATCCATTTTGTCTGTCTCTTGGCTTCCTATCCTTCCACTCTTTCTGTTGCTCATTCCATCCCAGATACACTCATTTGCTTGGGGCTCCTTGAACATATGACATGTTCCCTTGTAGATGTGGCACTTAGGGTTCTGTTTGCTTGGAATAGACACACGCTACATTCCTACTTCCATGGTTTATTCAGATATTATCCAAGTATCATCCATTCCTGGGGCCTTCCTTGACCACCTCATGGAGAATATCCTGACCTTAATATGCCTTTCTCCTCTGTTTATTTTTTTCATGGCATTTATCTGGCATGAGACTGGTTATTTATTTGTTGGCTTTCTTTGTCCGTGCAATAGGAATGTCATAAGGGCAAATATTGTTTTGTTAGTGTGCTGTTTTCATGACCTATATTTTTCTCATTCATCACTATGCTACTTTCCTAAGTGACAATTTCATATGTTCTCTTCTCAAATCCTTTCTCTCTTCTTCCCCACTGTCTTCTTCATGAGCTTGCTTCCCATTTCACTGAAAGTAGACCTTCAACTCCTTTAACACACATTTTAACAATGGGCATCTCTTCTGCTCTGCCCTGGATTCATCCCCTTTCACCCACTCAAGGACTCACCCTGAGTAATCCCATTTCTTCCTGCGTCACTAATCTCTCTCTCCCTTTCTCTGTTCTGGACCTTTCCCATCAATATCAAACCATGGTGTTAGATATATCATCTTCAAAAATAATCCTTTCTTAGCGATTGGTGGCACAAGCCTGTAATCCCAGTAGCTCGGGAGACTGAGACAGGAGGATCACAAGTTTAAAGCCAGCCTCAGCAAAAGCAAGGTGCTAAGCAACTCAGTGAGACCCTGTCTCTAAATTTAAAAAAATACAAAATAGGGGCTGGGGATGTGGATCAGTGCTTGAGTGCCCCTGAGTTCAATCCCTGGAACCCTGCTCCAAAATAATACTCCTTTCTTTACCTTTCCTCCTCCTCCAGTGGATCCCCCACCCCCCATTTCTTTACTCCCTTTACAGCAAAACTGTATACATGCTCCTAACTTTTTCTTTTTGGAAAAGCAATTTGAAAACGAAACCAAGATATTCAGTTTTAGTGGATCTTGAATGAAGTCAGGAAATTGCATTATATGTTTTTAAGACTCCCTGGGTGAGTGTGTTCAGCTTTGAGAACTACTAATTTAAGATTTTGGGTTAGAGCTTTTACTAACTAGAGATGAGAATGGAACTCTCCAATTTTACTGGAAGTCAGTGTCATAAAGCACTGGCTTTACGCGGCATACTGAGTTTACCAGGAACATGGTAGTGATGGAAAAGCTGGTGCACCTTTGTATAATTTCCCTGTTTATCTCAGTGTCATGGAAATCTGGGATGAGTAACAGGAAACCTTAGCCTTGTCTCCATAGGCTAATGCTTGCATTTCCCAGCCTCGTTGATGTAGGAAGCAGGCAGTAGATGAGGTGGAGGAAGAAGTGGGAAGGGTGTAAGGAAATTATGATTTTTCTACTCAGATTACGTTTTCTAGACATGGATGGATAAGGTCTGCATTTATCTCTGTAAACCTTCCCTAGAATTAAACACTTTACTTTTCAGGTGCTAGTTGTTCAATGAATATGTGTTGGATTAATAAAAATCGGAAGTTGATCATGTCCCCTGATGTCTCTGGAAGAAGCTCTCAAGGAGTTCACGGTGGCTAGTCATAGATGCCTAAAAAGAGGATAAATCTGAGAGTGTTTCCTTAGCTTACTTATTCTTCCATTTATTCATTACATAAATATTTGTGGAGTGCCTGTCCTAGGCTGAGCACCAAGATGATGCTACAGATGCTATGAAGATTTAAATTCAGTATGATTGCAGCCCAGGCAGACAACCCAATGCCGCAAGTCCCTAGCTGTGTGGGTTTGTACAGATTCTCTGGCCCGTGCCTCGGTGTCTCCACATAAGGGATGGGAAGACTGTACGTATTTTAGTGGAGTGCTATGAAAACTGAATGAGAAGATCGTCTGACTATGTTGTTTACACACCATGACGCATAGCGTAAGCCTTACTCCTGCCGTAGTTCCCACCCTACCTTTTAAAATAGTGGGTTAGAAAAAGAACAAAAGTGAAGGATGAAATTGAATTGTTCTGCTGGCAAAAGGGGTTTGAAAACTGCTAGTTGTCACTTGTTCACTTTCAGTGAGGCCTTTTCAGACTCTGTGCCATTAAAGCTGACCGTGGTGAATGACACGGTCATTCCGCTTCCTCCTTTATCTGTCAAGTGCAAGGGTGGTTACCCGCCCCAGATCAGGGTGGCCTGGTGGGGCTTGCCAGGCTGTGGGGTAGCGTATTGTTTGTGGGACTCTTAAAACCTTGTTGTTTCTCAAACAAAACAAACTGGCAATCAAAAATTGTTTTTAATCTGCAGCTTTCCATGGGTCAGGTCTTGCCTTTGCTGCCCAGCTCCCAGTGGCAAACCACTTAATGAAACTCCCCAAGAAAAATCAGAAACATAAACCACTACCACCAAGGGAGCATGCTTCTTCCAGACAGTCTTGTGTTGCTTTCCAAGAGGCTCAGAACTTTGTAAATTAAAAACCTTAGTGATCACCTGGACCATGGTTCCCAAGGCCAGTCCTCAGTTCAGGTTTGGTCATGATGGAACTTCATTGATCTCATTAGCTGAACACATTTATTTTAAAGAATTGTCTTTTTTTCTGTTCTTTCATGAAATGGCAGATTGACAATGAAAAATAGCATAGCCATTTTTTCATACAAACACACACACACACACACATCAGTGAAATCACAAATTCTGGGAACCATTTTTGCAGATGGGAAAATGAAACTCAAGAGAAGTAATATGACTTCTCTTAAATGACTTATCCCATTATTTCAAGCACAGGAGTCAACCTTAGATCTACTGGCTAATAGCTTAGTGCCAAGTAAGGAAATAGAATCACTTATAATGAGAGAAGTAATTTTCATATGTTAGAGAATTCCCAACTTTCAGAGATATTTTGCTAATGCAAGCCATCACTGGCTTGTGTTTTGGCAGAAGAGAAGTTTATACCATCATGGCCCATGCATTTTCCATTCTCTCACCTTTAAAAAAAAAAACATATTGTTAGGAAGGACCTTATACTGCACTGGAAAGGCTATGGCTAAGGGTGGTACTTCTGGTATGTTAGGACTTGGACTTAAGTCATGACTGTGAAGCCTCTTTTTTACTTGCCAAGCTTCATACAAAGATAAAAGGGAATACACAGATGAACTTGCTTTTGAAATTGCATAATGTTCTTCAGATTGAAAAAAGTGATTATTGATGACAGAAACAAAAAGTTGCAGCCTTTTATCTGATAATAATAATAGATTCATTTCTCAAGGATAGTGGAGAGACTCTGAAATTGTGTGTGAATATATATTGGAAGCAGACTAGAGAGAATGTATTTGCTCAAACCTCAGAGCAAGTGTCTCCTTAAATTTTGCATCTAAGATGCCTCACTTGCCCACCCCTTTGGTCTGCTCCTGAGTATTACCTAGGGTGAGGTGGCTCTCCTTTCCCGAGGGCAAGTCCCACAGGGATTTAGCTGAGAATTCTTGATTGGCACATTTCTAGCCAACGAGGGAATGTTTGTTTTAGTCCGGAAAGGAGGGCTCCAAGTGGCACACACAGTATCCACTAAACCACTCTGGAGAAGTGGGGCAATCTCTTACAAAGTTTAATTGCACTTATTGTTTGACCCTCAAACTCCACTCTTTGGTATATTCCCAAGAGAAATGAAAGTCATTGTTCACAAAAATTCTTGTACAAAAACATCCACAGAAGTCCCAAATGGTAAATAACACTTTTGTCCAGCAACAAGTGAATGGAAAAAGAAATTGTAGCATACATTTTAATATTTAACAATGAATGAATTTCATGGATGAGTCTTTGAAACCTATGCCAAGCCAAAAAATAAAACGTAAAAACAAAAGCACCTGAGTAAAAAAATAGTACATTCTATGTGATTCCATTTATATGTGAATCTGAAATAGGCAAGATGAAGTTATGATTGAAAATAAATTTTAGGTGAGAGGTTGTAGCTCAGTGGTGGAATGCTTTGCCTAGAATGCATGAGACCCTGGGTTCAATCCTCAGAACCACACCAAAAAAAAAAAAAAAAAAAAAAAAAAAAAAAAAAATTTTAGAGAGGTTATCTCTGCCATATGGGATTGCCTAATAAAGGAAATGAGAAAAGTTCCTGGGCAATTGGGATGCTCTATATTTTGATAGAAGTGTCAATGACACAGATTCACATTTATCAAAACTCATCCCATCTTATACTTCATATCGTATACATTTAACTAAATATAAATTAAATCTTCTAAAAAAGCTAATTTATTTTCATCTAATTGGGAAAATGTGAAATTTCAAAGTCTGGGTTCTAGCCAAGAGGTAAATATGCCCATGAAAAGAATTTTAAAGCCTTTCTTACACTTTGAGAAAAAGACAGCACAGAGAGGGCACTGACTCCAGAAAAAAATAAAACTGATTCCAGAGAGGAGAGGGCACATGGAGTAGAGAGCAGCAGGTATCAGGGCACAAAGGAAGTGGAGAAAGCTATTGTTCCCAGGGTAATGGATGACTAGTGGTGGGCGCATTAGAGGGTGTCTCTGCAGGGCACCTAATCTCCTAAGATAAAGTTGATACAAATTTAGAGCTTAAACCTTGCGTACTTATAGATGGCATGGAAATTAGAAGTCTGCTCAAAGAGCAATAAAACCCTGGATATCAAAGGGCCATCTTGGTGTGATGGAATGCTAAGGAACATGACTGGATGGTGCACAGAAGTTCAGAACAGGCCTGGTGAGGGATCCTTTTGGTTCTAAGTCCTGGACTTTTTAAAACCAAGTCAGTTATCACTATCATTTGTAGTATGTCAGACATAATTGTTCCTAAATTAACCACATAGAGAACAATATAGGATTCTATTCCATAGGGTGTTCAGGTCACTCTGAGAGAATCCATTTTAAGAAATATTAAGGAATGACACTAAGAACTCTGGTTTCCTACAAAACATGGAGGGAAAAAAAAATCACGCAAAAACTTTCCCTTAGAGAATGTTATTTAGCAAGACCTTTTTCTGCCTGAACTTGTTGGTTTGCACTGTCTTTTGTTTTAAAGAATTTTAATGCAATAAAGTGGAAACCGACCAAAATGAGAATATTATATAAAATTTCCCAAATTTCATTAAGTTCTCATCCCACAAATTGCCCTGGTTTGTTTCCTGCAGTTAGTGCCTCTGAGAATTCTTCTCAAAGTAACCATGACTGTTTGTATATTCTATGGCTGGACTGGGTGGGGGAGGGAAAGAGAGATGGTTGGTTTAAAAGCCTTATACAAAACCAGGCCTTGACTTTGATCAGCATTGTGGTTCTGATAGGTCAGTGGTCAGCTTCATATGAAAATGTCACCATGTCATAATTTTTGTTTTTGTTAATTGTGTAAGAAAGGTTGATTTTCTTTTTATTCATTAATTCACTCAAATTTTATGCTTCAAATATTTGTTGAGCACCTACTATAGGACTGGTTAGAGAATTTGAAAATGTATTTTTTATACCCTATTATATGTGATATGGCATAAAGAAAGATAAATCATCATTGACTCAATGGAAGTTACTTACATTCTATAAGAGGAATAAATTTGAATATAAGGAAGTTAACACAGTATTAAACACATTACTGTTAAGTTTACTTTGAAAAATGGTATTGGAGCACAAAGCACCAAATCTACATTTTGGTGGAAGCGGGAAAATGCCTGATAATAAATTTAACACCTACATCATTCATACTTTTATTTCAACCCCTAGTTCACAAGTCACATGGACTCTTCATGGATCAACATTTATCCTTCTTCGTTCACCCTCAGTCCCCTTTGCTTGCAGCTCTCTTGAGTATTTCTGAAAAACAAAACGTGCATTTGAAGAATTTTGCTAAGTTTAATTGATTTGAAATACTTTTATTTTTATGGGTGGCTAATAGCATTGGCAAACTCTTCTTTCTGCATGTCATGAAGTCTCGTATGTAGCCTAGTTCTCCACCGGATTCATGGAGACCAGCACAGAGGAGCTTCTTCCTTGTCATGTCTTTGTCTATGCTGCAGTGATCCCTTCACACAGGGGTCCATCGCAGCATCCTGCTGCCGTGGCCTCTGTCTTTAAGGAATCCAATAGCTGGACCAGTAGCTGCTGTTCTGCCTTTCAGAGCCTGTGTGTGCCTGTATTTCTTAGGCTGAAATTCTCATATTGCACACTGTGAGACTCCCTTCCTTAACCAGGAGAGAAAGTTTATTTCTTTAAGCTCTCAGTTTTCATTGTTCTTTCTTTCTCTTGGATGGATCCCAGTTTATCCCTTTACTGCCAGTCATAGGGTTATTACTAGCCTCCAACAGAGGTATTTTTCACTCCTGGTTGCTGATTTATTGTCCCTTCAATTCTTTCCAGAGACACATTTGATAAAAATAATAATTGTAATCAATCACACCCAGGCTGTGTGCCAGGAATTGGCTAGTTGTTTTACAGACAATATATTTAATCCTAGCAATAATCTTGTAAGGGAGGCGTATTATTATCCTGGTCTAACTGTAAGGAAAACGAGACTCAGAGAGGTTAAGTAACTTGTCACAATGAGTAAATGGAGAAGCAAGACTGAAGTACAGATCTCCTTACTCTGAAGTTTAAACTTTTCCCAGTCTACCATTTTGCTTTTCTTGAGGCACAACGCCAGGAACTTTTTGGATATTTAATAGCTGTTTGCCAAATTAATGTATAAATGAATGTATGGAAGATTCTATATACTTTTTTTTTTAATGAAACAATAAAGTGCCTCTGATTGGCTGGTAATGGGGTTGCTCACTGGTCGTAAGAAACAAGAATACTCAATGACACATATGATACAGCTGTTTATGTTCACAAGACCATATTCCACGAGAGAAGGTGAGCAATTGAGGGAGCCCTACTATAAGCTCAGCATTTGGTCTGGAGGTACTTTCTGGAATGTGGGAACCCAAGCAAAGTTTGTCACTTTCACAAGTTGAAGAAATGGAGATAGTTTGGGGAGGTTCTCCCTACAGTCCTCAGCAGAACACCATCCTAGGCATGTGTAGAGTGAGACTGGGAGTGCAAGGAACAAATACCTGGCTAAGAATACCCACCAAGGAGGTGCAAGACAAACAATTCCTAGGGCCAACAAAGGGCCCAGAGTTCTGACCAGTCAAAGCGTAACACCTTGTTGATGTTCTCATGCTGATTCCTGACAAAACAAACTTTCATGCTATGAAGAATGACAGTGAAGAATGAAATTAGGACATTTGCCGGTAAATGGAGGCTACCATGCTAAGTGAAATAAGCCAATCCCAAAAAACCAAAGGCTGAATGTTCTCTCTGATATGTGAGATGCTGACTCACAATAGACTGGGGGAAAGGGAGGAGTGGAGGTTCACCGAATTGGACTGGGAGATTGGGGGGAGGAGGGGAGATGGGAATGGGAAAGATAGTAGAATGAATCGGACATAACTTTCCTATACACGACCAGTGTAACTCCACATCATGTGCTACCACTAGAATGGGAAGTTATACTCTAGGTAAGTATGGTATGTCAAAATAGATTCTACTGTCATGTATAACTAAAAAGAATAAATGAGAAAATACTATTAAAAAGAAAAGACATGTAGAAGTGAGTTTTATATATAAGCTGAATACCCTGGACTTTAACAAAATGGCTAATAGGTGTTTAATGGCCTAAGGGAAAAGAAATTCACTTTGGATTTCTTTTACTGTTTGTTTGTTGGGAGGCATTGTGGGGGAAAGTAGAGGTGCTGGTCTAGGGGGAGAAAAGGATTATAGTGTAGCATTATGTTACCCCTTGACAAACACATAAATTATGGTGGTGGTACAAATTTGCCTTGATTGCAAAACAAATTTCAGTGGACAGAGGGTGAGTAACCATTGTAAGTTTGCTAACAATAAAAATAAAAGTTATTTATAAAAAAAAGAGAAAGCACGACAGCAAAATCCATACATATTTAATAATATAAAACTTACAATGTCTAGTATCCAATAAAAATCACTAGAAACAAAATATCACCTATAAATAGAGTACACATCAGTCAGTGAAAATAAACCCAGAAATTAAAGAGATGATGGACTCAGCAGACAGGAAAGACTCTAAAACTGCTATTGTAAATATTTTCAAGGATTTAAGGAATAATGTAAACACAATGAGCCAAGAAATTAAAGGTATAAAGATAATTAAATGGAATTCTAGAGTTAAAAAAATGTGAAGTGTAATATTCACTGAACAGACTTAACAAAAGATTAACAAGCTAAGAACCATGCAAGTGAAAACATCTACATGGGAAAGGAACTAAAACAGCAACAGAGTCTCAGTGATCTTGAAAAAATATGGTCTAATATCTATGTAATTAGATACTCAGAAAAAGGGGTGGTAGAAAAATTATTTAAGAAATAATTGTTAAATTAGTTCCCAACAACAACAAAAAAATACAGAGAAAACAACACGAAGGCCCATGATGGCCAAATTGCTAAAAGTCAACAAGTAGTTAGAAAAAATGATACATTACATATAAAAAATAAGAATGACTTGAATTCACATCAGAAACAATGCAAAACGGAGGTCTATGGAACATCTTAACATACACCCAAAAGAGTCAAGCTAAATTTCTATATCCAGAAAAAATACACTCCAGAGATGCAGGACAACGAGACTTCTGATTTCTGGTCCAGTAAGTAAAGACCTTGGGGGGCATCTCTCCCATTCTCACAGCAAGAAAATGCTGAATAAACCAGAATTCAACAACTTTTTTTTTTAGAATCAAGGTCACAGGGAAAGTTGTCACCTTGAGTGTCAGAGAAGGGAGAAAACAAAACAAAACAAAATAAAACAAAACAAAAATTTTCCTGAGATAAGCAGCCCAGGAACAGAAATTGGTGCTAGTTGGTCACAGTGGCATAGGAGGATCACGGGTTCAAAGGCAGCCTCAGCAACTTAGTAAAGCCCTAAGCAACTTAGTGAGATCCTGTCTCAAAATAAAATATGTAAAGGGCTGTGGATGTGGCTCAGTGATTAAGCACCCCTGGGTTCAATCCCCAATAGTAAAAAAAAAGAAAAAGAAAGAAATTGTTGCTGCAGCTTCTACCACTTATTCAAAGCATCCATGGAGCTACTATTGCAGCTGAGAAAATGCAACCTCAGATTGTATTTAAGAATCTGTAGAGAAATCCAAAAACAACAGGAAGAGGAAAACAAGGACCTCTGGAAGAATTGTCAGTTTCTGACACCCACATCTCAGCAAAAGCAAGCACAGTGTAACTCCTAACCTGGGGAACACCAGCACTCACACTAAAGGGCTATCTACTCTGTTTCCTTCTACATCCTGTCAGATGGTCAACAGAAAATTGGAAGACATGTGAAAGACAACACCTGAGAGGAAGCAAGCACCAGAACCAGAATCAGAGACTTGGGAATTATCAGAGATTTCGAAATGATCGAACTGGAAATTTAAAATAATCTATTTTAATTTAAAATAATTGTGATTAAAATGATGAAAGTTCCCATGGGAAAAGGTAGGCAACATACTCAAATAAAATGCAAAATAAAGACGTTTTCAAACCATTTGGTGATAGAAAACATCATCCACAGACCTGTACTGTAAGGAATATTAGAGAAAGTTCTTCAGGGTTGAAGACAAAGGATACCAGATAGAAACTGGGATCAACAGAAGGAAAGAACATTGTTGGAAAATTCATGAATAAGTACAAAGTATTTTCTTTTTTCTCATTTTAAGAAAGGAGCATTATGAGAAAATTCTTTAAACAACAAATCACAGTAAATCACATAAGTACAGGTGAACTGTCTGATGAATATCCCAAGGTAAGAGAGAGGAAGAAGTGAAAACATACTGGTTTAAGTTTACATTCCATCTGAAGTAATAAAATACTATTTGAAGGTAGATTGTGTTAAGTTAAACATACAACCTGAAACCCTAAAGCAACAATTAACACCTTCATTGTTAAATAAATAGAAAAGGTAAAATGTAATGCTAGAAATTAATGTGATTAATTTTAAAAGTTAGGAAATGCAGAGAGACAAAGAGAAAAACAAAACAAACAAATAACAACAACAAATGGGACACACAGAAAACTAACAAGATGGTCGACGGAAGCATGACCATAGTGACACATATATTGATAAGAATATTTATATATTCAATTATAAATGGTAAAAAAGTATCTGTACCCAAAAAGTAAATAACTAAAATTGCTAACAATGTCATAAAACATATATTCCCTAAATGTCAAAGATGGAGGGTTCTTGTCTGAATCTTCATTGATCAAAATCGGGAATAGTGTCCACAAAATTCTCCTCATTTTCCAGGTCTAGTGCTCGATGGTGCTTCTTGGTAGATGTAGTGGGTGTGACAGGGATGGGAAATGACAGTAGGTGAGTTTTGAGTCTCTCCACCAGAGTGCTGGTGCAGGGGAAGAAGGGAAAGTAGATGAACAGTACCTATGGAATAAAGGATCCATGACAGAAACAGACTAAAGCAACTATTCCCATGTCCTTCCTTGTATTTATGTATATGTGTGTTTCCATATATTGACAAATTCTTTTCCTTTCATCTTTTCTTTACTTCTAATATTTTATGTGCACTCTAGTGTTAGGGGTACTTGCCTTTTTATTTAGTTTTTACATTACAAAAAAATCCAGGTTGAATTGTGACTCATGAATATGGGGTTGATGGGGTTTCATGCCTCCCAGTTTTGAAAAGAGGATCTCTGTACTGGGAGGAGGCATGCCATCTTGTGAAGGGTCATGATTCATTACTGATGAAAGTTAAATGTGGCTTATGGGGAGAGAACGAATCTACGTGACCAAAGAGTCAGACTAAGCTGCTCCTTATGCTTTCAGTTCCCTTCCAAGTTCTGCAAGATCTGGTGGGTGTCACAGGGAGCTAGAGTTCAGCAAACCACAACTGAACCTCCACTCATGACTGGCTTTTTACTTAACCAGTGGGCACTAGTAGCTTACAAAGCAGAGGTAGAACTGGAGAAGGGAGACAGGTAGCGGGGAAAGTCTTGCTCCTTCCCTTTTTGCTTTTGCTATCGACTTTAGCAGAAACAGGTGGCTATCTACTCCAGTGATCTTCAGTAGATCTAGCAGCAATAGATCTGGCAGGTGATTTCTGATGACAGCCAGCTCCACTAGGCTTCAGTGGTATCAGTATGTGGGGAAGTTGTGGCTCCAGCCTCAGAAGCAGTGGCTGCTGCCCCTCCACTGAGCAACTGCTGGTTGAGGGTTCCCGGGAGCCAATAACATCACCTCTGCGTCCTTTATGCCTCCAGCCCAGTGAGGGGTAGCAGCTTCCTAAAGTTGCTCATCTCTGGCATTATTTCCCACCTTCCCTTCCCTTCCAATGCTTTGGAACTGGGTGCCCTATTAAATCTTCTCCCTCCCTTATTTGAGATTAGCTAGCACAGTTTGGTTTTCCTGACAAGTTCCTGATTAATCCAGAGAACATGAGAGACCTAAGCAGATTTAAGTTCCTTCTAAAAGGTTTCCGAGTTACTCCATAGTAGGATAGAACAACTAGTGAGGTACTTAGCACTCCCTGTCTCTTGGGCCCCACTAGTTCAGCTTCTCCCACTCACAGGCCTTTGAGTGTGTTCAAAGATGTATTGCAGACCAAGCCTTCAAAATGTTAATTGGGGGACATGGTCATTAGGTACTGAGGTGTTTTATGTGACTTTAAATGTCCCTTTTAGCTCTAATATTTTAAAACACCAGTTTTCACCCAGTGATGCTATTGATTTTTTTGAAGGAATTCATATGCCCATAGAGGCACAAGAATTTATATACTGAAAAAAAAATCTAGTGTCTCAAAATATTATTTTTTATACTAGTATATACTCTTAGAACTACCAAAATACAAATGCATACATTAATGAATAAATGCACAGCTATAATTTTAAAATCAACATAAACTCATAACATTCTTTAGCATGAACAGCTTTGTAAAATCTTTCATGTTTAAAAAGAAGGCATTTTTATCCGAAAGGGTTAGAGACTGCTATTCTCCAGCCCTGTCTTTCAAACATGGCAGTTTCAAAGTGAAGTGACTCAGTTTCAAAGTTCTTAGAATCTAGAGTGTTTGGAGGGTAATTTTCTGGGACTGGTTTTTTATTAACAAGATTTTACTTATTTAAACTATAGTTTTACTAAGTAACTCAAATTTAATATGCTTAGGTTGTTTGGGAATTCAATAACAAATGGGCTTTTGTTGGCAAGATAACTAATTTTAAGAACATGTGTAGTTTTTGTTTCTTCCTCAAAAGGAAATTTTAATTCTATCCTATGAACCTAGGAGAAGCCTTTGAGAATAGCAGTGAAATGGGACTCTGAGATGAGCTTCAGATATAGCCTCTGATTTTTTTCAACTGTCAATACAAGTACTATTATTTTATGGTGTTAGATTAAATAATATGGCTATTTCTATCATAAAAATTGCTACTGATAATCTTTGTGGTTGAAAGAGAAGCTAATGTTCATTTATGGTTCACTAAGCTAGATTCTGAGCACACACACACACAGACACACACACACACACTCCAAAAATGCAGTGATTTGCCCCAGGACAGATAGTTAATAACTAGCTGGAGCAAGATTTAAATTTTTTGTTTTTGGTAATGATCTAGATTTAAGATCAAATGCATGGTTTGCCTCCCAGCTCCACCAACAATGACCTTGTAGTAATCACCATCTCTAGCCTCAGCTTCCTCATCTGTAAAATGGGAAAATATATTTCCATTATCATAGGGTGGTTTCTGAATTCAATGGATTGTGCATATAATGCACACAGACTAGTGTCTGACACACAGTGATTACTCTGAATATTAGCTCTTATTACTATTATAGTACTCTCATTTTTCTTGAAATGAGAATTAGTGGAATTGACATATGCACCTGATTCTGTCACCAATAGCTACATCTGTATGACTTTTAGAAAGTCACTTTAACCTCTGAATTTCAGTTCCTTCATCTATAAAATGGGTATAATTATTTCCTAGCCTCTTTTGTGGGTTGTTGTAAAATAATTAAATGAGATTGAGAAGGTAAACAAAAATGCTTTGTGCTCTAATGCACTAACATGATTTTTTTTTTGAGAGCTTCACCTTCCTTAGGGTTTATCTATTTTAAGATGCTGTCTCATTTAAAGTTTTGATTTATTTACATGTCTTCTTATATAATTTTAACTGTCTCCAGGAAAGGGTGTGCGGGTTCTGTTTGAAACTCATTGCCGGTTTTCATATTTCCTCTTTTTCCCAGAGAAATGCTCTATTTAGCAGTCAAGCAAACTGGACACTTTCTCACCATTTGTTTCTCCAGAGAAGGGAAGGGACAGCAACTTGGAGCCTGGAGTTGACGCAGAGGATGTTTCTTGATATCTTCAACTTGAACTTGACAGGAACAGCTGATTTATGCTTCCAGAGTCCTTTCAGTAAACCCCTTGTCATTGATGCCTTTCATTTAGTGATTTTCCAGACACCTCGAATCCTTCATGGAAGGAGGTATATCATGTATATAAACACAAAGAGATAAAAATAGCAACTTTCCTTCCATTGAATGCAATGATTTATTCAGTATAACCCAAAATAATTGAATTAGTGGAGATTATCCTGCTATATTATTCCTTGAATGATTAATGTAGCGCTTGATGGTACATTCACCTTGCAAAGACATATCTCCATAACTGTTAATTTTAGAATTTTGAAATTTCCCTTTCATCTATCTTTTTCCCTTCAACTTCCCAGTTCAGGTTCCCATCCTGGGTCACCTGGGCTATTGCCACAATTTCCTGAGGATACCTTCTCAAGCGTCTAGTCCTTTAAAATTCAACATCCACCTTGTGGCCAGAGGGACATTATGCAGATACAGATCTGAGCACATTAGTCTCTTTCAATTTCTCCCCAAGTGCACACCTTTTGCATGGCAGTGATCACAAGAAATATTAACCTCCTACATCCATCCATTGCATAGCCTGACACAGCCTTCACAGTTCAGCTACGCCTGCTCCTACATTCTCCGCTTCCTCTACTCTTTCTTCTTACAGATTCCCAGCCACCTAGGACCACTTGATGTTCCCTAAGAAAAGCTTAAACTTCTATTTTCTGCATCTTTCTTTTTTCTCTCTTGCCTACTTGGCTGTATTAGTCAGGGTTCTCTAGAGGAACAAAATCAACAGGAAGTATGATTATAAAAAGGGGATTTATTAGATTGGCTTACACGACAAGAAGCTGGATAGTCCATGATGGCCGTCTATAGCTGGAGAGCTGGAAGAACCAGCAGCTGTGCAGTCCAAGATGCAGAAGCCCCAGAACAAGAGAGATCAACAGTGCTACCCTAGTCCCTGACCTGGAGAATCACTGGCAGAGTCCTCTTTGGAAGAGTGAAAAAGCAAGAGTCTGATATCCTCAGACAATCGAAGCAGCGATCAAGAACCCATTCAAGAAGAGTCGAGCTTGGATCCGCATCTGCTTTCTTGTTCTTCCAACTTTTATTCCATCCTATTGGGTGGTGCCACCCATGCTTAGGGAGGGTCTCCACTTCACTTCACTATCCCACATTCAATCATTCCTAGACACGCCCTCACTGACACACCCAGAAGCCTCTTAATCATTGACATCTCTTAATCCAATCAGGTTAACAATTCAAATTAACCATTACACTGGCAAATTTGTTTTCATCTTTCCAGAGTGAGTTGCATTGGGCTGTGTTCCTTCTGAGGACTTAATGACCTGCCCCGACTGCTCCCCTGCCTCTATGTTTCCATCGCCCCTGTTGTCTCACATCTCTGAGGTGATGGTTGAGTATTAGCCTGTAGTACTTGTACATATCTGTCTCCCAATGGACTGTGAGCTCTTTGAGATTGCCTATTTTATTTTTGGAATCATTTAATGCCAAATATAATGCTTGTCAAAGAGTGTGGGTAGATTGTAATTGCCCAGAATTTAACCTACAGATTCATAAAGTGGAAAATCCAATATTATTACTTTGTGTAATCTGGGAAAATTCCTGAATCTTTTTGACTTTAGCTTTTCTTATAAAAGATGGGCAATAACAAAATACCTAGTTCATAAGGATGCTTATAAAAAGCAGCCAATTCATAGATGTAAGGGGATTGAACCTAGGACTGCTCTACCCCTGAGCCATATCATTAGCCTTTTATTTATTTTTATTTTTATTTTTGAGACAGAGTCTCACTAAGTTGCTGATGATCTCACTAAGTTGCTGAGACTGGCCTCAAACTTGTGATCCTCCTGCCTCAGCCTCCTGAACCACTGGAATTACAGGCCTGTACCCTGTCACCTGGCAATACAGTGAAACTTTTACAATAATATCTGGCACAGTGACTCTGTAGTCCGGATTGCTATTATTGGTTGTTCTTATCATTGCTACATCTTGAAATAGTTGGGAAGAATATTTGTTTCTCAATGACAATGAATTGACATTATGTCAAATTGTTTATGGATAGAAAATGTTTACCTTAGAAGCAGACATGGAGTGCATGTTCAATACACATTAGATGTTTTCATCATTTTTACTTTTATTATTAAAGATTGTTAAGAAATAAACCTCCTGTTTCCTTATCTGCTCCCCATTAGTCACCATCCCTGGATGGTCCACTAGCTCTAAAGCTCAGGAGGTCCAAGAACGTATCTCACGATATCCTCTACAGACCACAGAGGCAGAAATGTTTGGCAGAGTGGACACTTAAACATTCTTCCCTCCCTGCCTCTTTCCTCATCCCTTTTTTTGCCCTCTCTCCTTCCCTTCCTGCCTTTCTCTGTAATGACCTCATCTCAGTCACTGTTGTCTTGGTGATGTGAGCTGGAATCCTGCATAACTTCACACTCTGCCTCTCCTGCCCCTCGACATGATGCTTGTCCGAATCTCATGATTTTGGTCTTTGAAAGATACCTGGGCTGCATATCTCTGCTCTTTTCCCACTGTTGCTTCTTTGTTGAGGTTCACCTGCCACCTTGATCATTTCCAGTCATTGTGCAGCCCCTCAGGGCAGGGACCCAGAGAGCAAGGCACGCAGTGAGTGAAGGGCCAACATCTTAACTGCCCACAGCGGCAGCCAGGAGCATAAGTGAGTGAAGCTCCCGGGGAGCCATGCTGTCCCTGGCCTATGGGAGGTGTCATTTCTAACCTATAAGGAAGAGCAGCTACCTAGGCACCGGCCTGCTCATCTGCCATGTGGGAAAGCTGGCATCACTGCACCTTTTGGTACTTGAGGAAAAATTGTTAATGTGCACATGAAACCTGTTGATGTACAAATGATGACAACTAGCTCCAATAAAAAATCCCCGCAGGCAGAAAGGTTAAGATGTTTAAGAAAGTGCTCAAGAAATGCTTATGAGACCAAAGGGCCTCACCCCCACAAGGCCTCTGCTCAGTCTCTTCCTGCCCCTGCATTGCCCTCTCTGGTTCAGTGCCACCTCCACATTCCCATGTGTGCCACTTCTTTTTGACCTTTCATATCAATCGAGCAGCTATGCTCTATGAAGCACTGACTGTGGTCTGACAATGGGGAAACATTCCTGAAACAGATGATGAGGTAACAAAGCCAGAGAGTTTGCAGTGGAGGCAAGTACCACAAGTTATTTGGAAAAATCCTCCAAATATTTTGAGAAATCTAACCTTCCCACTGGTACCATTGCCCTTGGAGGATAATATGTAAGTTGAATTCTATGTCAATAAGTGAACTCGAAGTGTTTCACGTTTTGTTAGGGTCTCACTAAATTGTGCGTTTCTCAATGACAATGAATTGACATTAAATGTAATTTAAGTCCAGGACTCCTAGGTCAGCAGATAACCAGGTATATAAACAACAGCCAGTAATTACGTTCTGGCCCTTGGCTTGCGAGTAAATTTAGTGAAATGGGGATCACATCAGTGCGAAATTGATGGAGCAATATTTCAGGGGAGTTCCCAAGGTGAATTAATATTGATAGTAGCACACTCATGGAATCCCAGGGAATAGACATTTTCCCTTTGTCAGATGAGGAATGTCATTTTCAGATGGGTTGAAGTGACCTCCTTAAGATCATACAGCTTGGAAATAACAGTAGAATTAGGAACATGTTCCAGTCTGACCTCAAGTTTGGGGCTGTTTCTGCTTCCTCAGTGCTGCCCATCTAAACCAGGCAGTTGACTAGAGGGACTCCGGAGACCTGTCTGCTGTACTCTGCTCTGAGTCTGTGATATATTATCGATATCCTGTATGCATCCTCCATGCCTCCGTTCAAGCTGCTTAGGCCTTTATAGCTCTGTGGGCACTGGCAAGACATGGAGGGGAGAAGGAGATTTAGTAGGAGGGCCAATTAATTTCAGATTGGTTGGGTAAATGCTTCACAGCATCTTTGGGTTTGTCCCCCTCTCCTTTGATGAATGGCCCTTGCCTCTTTTTGACAGATTGATCTTGAGTACTGGGCATTTTTCTCTCACCACATTAGCTGCCAGTTTTCCAGGCCATTCCTCTGGGGCTGAGATGAGGTGAGAGGCAAGTTGTTGGTAAGTCTGACTTGACTGAGCAAAGCAACCAGGCTGAACGTTCAGAAAGCCCTTCTGTGCTTGGAGCCTGCTTTCATGTCTTGGAAATCCTGATTTATTTCAGGACAGGGAAAATCCGAGCCAGCTTGCAGAGTGGAAATTAAAATCTTAAAACTATGTATGAAAATCGAATATTCCAAATGGCCTGGTTTAAACATCACCCTGCATCGTTGATCAAATGCAAAAGTTCTTGAAAAGTAACCGGGATTTATGACTGGGTATGGGACTGGGGGAAGCTTGGTGAATATTTATGGGTAACTTCAAGGAATTCCACTGACTTTACTTGGGTCTGCTTTTGTACCTTCAAGTTTCTGCTTTGGAGATTTCAAGCCTGCAAATGCTTATAGATTGAAAAATATTTTGGTTTGGCTGTAGTCTGTTAACTTCTGAATGTGGGGAAAGACCATATATATTTATTTGGACACATTTATCACACTGTATATAAGTATGTATGCATAGATTTTTTATGCCTTTAGATTTATGTCTGTGACTTTCTTGAGGGCAGAAACTTTACTGTAATTGTCTCTGGGACCCCAGATCTAATATAGTCTCTGGAAAACAGAAGCCCCCAAAAGATGCCCTACTGATTCCTGTATGTGTAGTGACCTTTTGTGGAGCACCTCCTGGTGCTGGGTCCTGTGTGAACTGCTGAGGGAGGGATGGAGGAATGGAGAGAGTAGGGATTTTCTTTATTTTAAAACTTAAAGGAATTACAATGAATCATGAAAAGCATAAAATGGATAGCCTTACATGTTAATTCCTTCTTGTAAGCTTCAGTCAATAGCTCTGCAGGTGAACAGGTATTGATCGCCCAGATGCCTATCTCAGGTGTGTGAGGAAGAGAGGCGGGGAAGCCGATTTAGGTTTCATTCTCCTTTGGCTCGTAAGGAAAGGAGAGGCACACACACCATCCTGGTGTGGGACAGGCCGGTGGCAAATGTGCAGGCGTCACCATGAATTCCAGGTACTTTCACATAAATGATCCCATTGGATCCTCTCAACCATTTCTGCTGGATGGACATCATGATTTGTGTTCACCTTCCCAGAAGCGCTTCCATTTCTAAACTGTTAACTACTCTTTGTCTTTCAGGTGCCGGTCTAATGATGCCTTTTCTGTGACACCTCTTTTTCTTCCCCAGTGCAGAAAAAGGCTCTCGGCTCCTTCCTTTCTGCTTCTGTAATACATGCTATACTCCTTAGGCATGGGACTTAAGCACTTGAATTGCGCATAAGGTCCTTTCTGCATGCTGAATTCTGAGCTTCTCAAAGCAGCTTCCTGGTCTCAATAGATAGCCATTCTACATCCAGTAGATATCCCTTCTGCCCATCCAGTTGCTCAAGCTGGACTCCAGGGGCTCATCTTACCACCTTCCCTTATCTTCCCACTGCATGGCCAGTGACTCACCAAGTTCTTTGCATCTTACCCCTAACTATGACTTTGATCCACCAATTTTTTCCTCATTTTCACTGTGGTTACTACAGTTTATGTGTGTAGTTCATGACCTATTGTAGGAAGAAATATATCAGTTTGGTATTTTTCACTATTCTTTATACAGTGCTAAATTGGTGCCAGGGATCACAGTAAGCATTTACTAAGTATTTATACAAATTTAAATGAATAAATACTGATGAAATGGATAGAGGCTGAGTTATTCACATGTGACTTATCATATCAGTACTTATTTTTGTCTAGGGTGTTTCTCCCTAGTAGAGGAAACCAAAAATATGCATGTGTGTGTTTATTTTCTCCTTCGATTGGATCATTTATAATTCCATGGGTTGTAAATTTCTTTTGATTCCTATCTTTCCCTAACCCACCAGAATCTGGAAGGTGCTAATTGCTCCATTTGTAAGAGCTTTGAATGCCCAACTCCTGTCCACACACTTGTAAATGCTCCATCCTGCACTCTCTGATCTCCCATCCATGTGAGGACCACCCTTTCACTTCCATGGGGGCTGTCCCACAAGCCACTTGAGCCTCATTTGCTGTATGAGGAAACTGAGGCAGGCATGAAGTGAGGTGACCTGGCTGAGCTAGAACAGGTTCCCCAGGCTGCCTGTCAAAGAAGATGGATGAAACAGTCAAGGGAAGTTGGGGAGGGACTCACACCGCATGCCCCATCCCAGACTGGCAACACGGCATATTGCAGTGAACCACACTGAACAGCCAGGACTTGGTTTGAAGTGCCCTGGTGTTATGAGAACAGAGCTTGAACAGCCAAGTCGGTGCCAAACAAGAAATTCTCACTCAGAATATTTCCCAAGCAACATTTTTATTTGAAAGAAACCAAGCCAAACGAAAACACACACAATGTGTCCCTCTCATGCATTTCCCTGGCTGGGGTTTTTGTTTCCTTTCATGTTTCTGACACTCAAACATAGTTTTATTTTGAGGAGATTTTAAAATAATTTCCCTGTCCTCATTCATCTTCCCGTCCTGAGGTACAGTGAATTTTCACATTTCCCTGCCAGTTTTAATGTAGAAGAGACAATCAGAGGTCCTGCTGTGACAGAGTAAGGGCAGGTGGCCTTGGACAATAAAATGGGAAATAAGCTGGGAAACATGAAAATGGAGAGAAGGTGCCCAGAGCTGCCCTGGCTAGAGCCCCGCTATGCTCCACCCTGAAACCTCACCAGCCTCTGGGCTGAAATTCTTCCTGGGCTTGTGATACTGCTGCCATATTGGACCTTCCTGCTCTGTTGCCAGACTCCCTTTCTCCACTCTGACCCTGCCTCGTGTGTATAGGGCTGAACCTTTGCCGTGGTTCACTCCTGCTTCTTGTCCAGGGTACCCTCACACTATTTCTGCTGAGACCACTGTTCATGCTTGTGACAAAAAAGGCATTGAATTTGGAGAGATGTGATCCTCTGCCCCACCATCATTTTCCACTTTTTTTCAGGCCATCCAGGCATGAAAGAGGAGAGAGGTCCCTCTGCAGTCACACAAAACAGCCATCAAAGGTCCTACAGAATATGAAATAATATTCCAATTTGTTTTCTGTTTCCTTCATTGTTCCAGACATGATTCCATCCAGTTAGCCTGTGATTTGAGTTTCAGACCACCTTCCTGAAGGTCATTCAAACTATCTCTATGGTTTCCTTAAGGGTTTTTGTCTAATACTTTTTCCTAGGCCTTGGAAGGTCTTTCCTAAGTCTTTTTATGTCACTGCCTATTTCTCTAGGCTCAATTCTAATTTCATCTCCTCCACCATGAAGCCTTCCCTGCAGACAGAATGGGTATTTTGCCCCCTAGGCTCTGGAATTGCTATTGTCTGGGTTTGAATCCCAAATTATTCATTTGATAGCTCTGCAGATTAGTTCTAATTGCTTAATCTTTGTCTCAGTTGTCATATCTGTAATGCAGGAATAAGATTTTATGACAATTTTTGTTTTTTGCAAAAAAGTGGAATGTGATCATTATGTGAAGTTTTTCTTTAAAAGATGTGCATCCATATTATTTAAAAATCTTTTATTATTGAACTGACTTTGGTGCAAGATTAGGATTAGGATGTACAGAATACTTGTGAACATATGTTAAAATTATTCACAAATTGTTCAAAAGGACATGCATCATTTCTTCCTGATGGTTTAGTGAACATTTTTCAGGTCTGAAAAAAGCAAAACCGTATTAGTTGGTATTGATATATGCATTATAGTTGAAATATCACACTTGAGAAAAGTACTGCAGCGTGCCAAGTATGAACTTACAAAATTTAATCTTCTGTCCGAAGATTCTGTGCTGCTCTCATTGGTTTCCTTATCTGATTCATTATCCTGAACACCGTTCAAATAAGATGTGCTCCACTCCCCAGGCACACCTCTGTAATCACAGCAACTCAACAGGCTCAGGCAAGAGGATTGCAAGTTCAAGGCCAGCTTCAGTAACTTAATGTGTCAAAATAAAAGATAGAAAGGACTGGGATGTAGCTCAGTAGTAAAGCACCCCTGAGTTCAGTCCCCAGTGTCCAAAAAAAGAAAAGAAAAGAAAAGTAAAAAGATGTGGTTACCACTAGTACTGTAGTACTAGAGTGTTCTAAACCAACAGTGCACACAGTTGGCTTTAGGAAATAAACCATCACACATGCTGAGAATTCTAGGCTTGTCATTCACAGTGTGCAAGAAGAAAAATGTGCATCTATGTGCCTCTAGTGAATGCATTGCATCTCTGTCTACCTTTTAAGTTGTGTGACAATCAGAATTATACCATATGATGATTATGCAATGAAAAGTTATAAGCCAGTATTTGGACAGAAAAAAACCAGGGTGCTATGATTATGGGATGGCAATGATTACATGGTGAAACATGGCATTTATAGAACAGTTGAGATACTGAGTCAACTCATGTGAAGTAGTTAGAATAGTAGTTAGAATAGTTAAATCTCAATATTGTCCTCTGTACAATCAAGCTGATTTAGATTCCCATAACCATTCTTAGAACATTAAATGAGAATTTTTCAAGGTTTCTCCACTGGGCACTGTCCTTGGTATGAGGAAGAACAGCATGTTGAGTTCACCTTCCAATATGTCTGAACCCTGTCCCTGCTCTCAGGCTGTGAAGTCTATAAAGGCAGAAACTTTATTCATTTCCAAAGACATAGTATTTCTCAGGGAATGTACTTTGGGTTGAGATAAATTTCTCTTTAAATTAAAAAGTTACCATAGAGGTATCTCTGGAATATCTAATCATCCCTAAGCCTATAGGAGATATATTTTTAATGCCAGTACTTATTAGTGAATAAAGTTATATATTCTTTAAAGAAAGCCTTGGTAATATCAGCAACTTGGGAAGCTAAAGCAGGAGGATCAAAAGTTCAAGACCAGCCTCAGTAACTTAGCAAGGCCCTAAAGACTTACTGAGACCTGTTTCAAAATAAAGCACAAAAAGTGGCTGGGGATGTGGCTCAGTGGTTAAGTACCTCTGGGTTTAATCCCTGGTTCCCCCCCTACCCCCCACCAAGAAAAGCACTTGGTGCCCATGAAATTCCCAGTTTATGGGAGAAAACAACTAGCACCATCACCACCATTGCCACTACTATCATTGCCACAATTCCCATGACCACCACCTGAGGACCTTAGATAGTTTTCCCACATTTTGGCTGTACTTAATGATGTACTTCCACCATGATCACAACTATCACATGACTACTGGCTTTGTGAACACCATCACTACCACCACCACCATTACAGCATCACCAGAACTATCACCATTATAGAAATCATTACCATCATCATCACCAAAAGTGTCCCCATAGTATACACCACCACCACCATCACTACCATCACTAACACCACCTCTGCAGAATCACAACTATCACCACCATAGATACCATCACCACCAAGGCCACCGAAATTATCACCATTGTATACACCATTGCCACTGTAACCACCATCATCACCACCACCATCACCACCACCTTCACCTCCATTGTCTTCGACATTCATATAATTATAATCACAAGGAAAAAAAAGTTGATAGATATTGCTGATTTTCAAGGTTACCAATAACTCTGTGAGGTATAAATTATTTTTATCCACATATGAGTGGTAAAGGAAATGAGTTACAATTACAATTTATTTTGTAATTCATATATATTTTTTCCATTTGAGAAATTAAATAATATCAATAATTTTGCAGGGTATATTCTGCTTGGCCCTCCAGATCCATTTTTCACTCTTCTCCTTATGTGCTTTGTGCTCTGAGACCTACTTCAACGGACTATACTATGCACATTCCTTTATCCTGCAGTGTCAGCCAATGGAAAGAGTTAACAGGAGACTAGAAGGATGGGCAAGAGAAGGGTTGGGGTATTTATTCCCATCCCACTCTACAGTTTTGTGTACTTATTCTTCCTGTCAAATAGATTTTACCTAGAGGAAAAGAGGAGGAAAGAATCAGATTTCTACTAACAAATTAAAACATAATTTTAGTGTATTTACTTTTAACTTTTTAAAAAATCTGCAATTTGTATGTAGTTGTACTGTGGTATAGATATGTATCTATGCATCCCAATTTTTTTTTCAATGTAAGTAGTTCAAGTATTTTTTTAGTTGTTTGGGCTCCGTAGTCATTATCTTTAAAAACTGGATAATCTGTTGAGACTTCTTTAATAACTGGATAATATTCTGTTGAGACTTCTTCAATTTTTTAAAGTTACAAATGATGCTTTTTCCATATTTTGGCTGTACAGGTGACAAATTCCACAATATATGATTTTTGGGTCAAAGGAAATAAATATTTATTGACTCTCAATTGTATTCCTAAATTTCAAATCAATGGATTTTATCTTAGAAAATAATAATGGTCTCATTCTTCAAATGAGAGTTTTAAATCATTTATAGTTGTTTTCATAATTGTTTTGTTCCATGTGGATTTTTCTTTCTATTTATTTTTTCTTGCTATTTACCCTGTCTTTTGTTTTCCCAATCCAGTGCTTAGCTTGTTTTTCTGATTAACATTATTTTTTTACTCTGACAGGGGCTTTCTAAACATTTTTCACAATCTAAACGCATATTTAACTAATAAAAATAAAAGCAAATTAAAGTCTTTTGTGTCGTCTGGGGTTTTTGAATTAATTTTTATATTTTAAACTGTTGCTTTACAATCTATTTATCTTGCTTACCTGGGGATTTTAATATCTCGTTAAATTTTGCTCATCTCGCCTTCTTCTTGGCCATCAGAGATGTGTCTTTTTCATCTGGGCACCTCTAGTCTTTAGTGTGGTCGAGCACATTGTGATGCTCCTTGGAGTGATTGATTATGCTGTGTCTTATACATGCAGCATTTTGGAAGAGGCACTATATAACTGATTGGCAGGCATCACTTCCCTGTTCATAGAAACAGACTTTCCCATGCCTTCTGCTGTCTGCTTTCTGGGTAAATGAGGCATTTCTGAGGTGAAGGTTTTGGTAAGTGTGACTTAAAGCCCTCTGTTTGGTTACCCATTTCATTACAATTGCCTTCCCTTACACATACCCTATGTAAACATTATGATGAGAAATAAAAAGAAAACAGAAATACTGAAGATGAAAAAGGAAAAGCAACAATCTGTCTACTTTCTCCAGGATTAAGCATTGATCAAAAGTATAAAACTATTATAATTTCATCTAGTGAACTGCAGCTGTGCAAATAGACCAGCACGCTAAGAGACTGGTATCCACCACCCCCAACATCCCACCATGGACATCTTAGTATCTGGGTTTGCTTCACTTTGGCCAAGGCCAGGTGTGTATCAGAAGAAGGAAACCAGGCAGACTAGTTGAGAGGAGAAGGGATCTATCCTTTCATGATAGTACAAAGGAACGTCAACCCATGGAATTTGATTCTTCTGTTCTTCCCATCTCTAGAACTCCCCCATCAAGGAAAAAGGGGCATCTGGTGTCAAAGTAGACCAGCCAATGTCAAACCAACAGTATGCCCCTGTAGGCTTCATCTTACGAGCAGGGGAAGGGAATTTGTCTTTTGGTTAAGGTGTGTCAGGCCCTTTAAATGTATTGTACTCTCATTTTATTCTTGGAAGATTGCACACTTACCCTCATTTCATCCGTGAAGAGATGGGGGTGTGAATGGTTAACAGTCAAATTTAAACAGCTTTTCTAAAAAATTGTGCAGAACTTGGGTTTTGGACTTCCATATATTGACTTGGAAGTCGGTGGTCTTTGGTAGCAGCTATGGTGCCCTGTAGCCAGGTTATCCCGCACAGCCTTTTGGATTCCGGCTTTGGCTCCTCCCTGTTTTCCTCAATTCCATCTCCTCTCTACTTTCAAGACTTCCAACTTTGCCTTCCCCTGTCTTGCTCTTAACTGCCTCCTTTGAGTCTTCCTTGAAACCATGGAGGTTTAGGCCTGAAAGGGACCCCTGGAAAAGACCTTCACAGATTCTCTCCCCAAAACCTCTATTTAGAAATTATTGAAAGAATAGTTTTAATTTACTGTCTCCTATCTCTGCATCCCTTTGTTTCCATAGTTAGGGAGGAAGGGCGAAAGAGAGGTTGCTTGCTTATTTTATTGTGTTTTTTTTTTTGTTTTTATTTTTGTGGTGTTGGGGATTGAACCCAGGGCCTTGTGCTTGCAAGGCAGGCACTCTACCAACTGAGCTATATCCCCAGCCCTATTTTATTGTTTTAATTTGAATCACTTTTAGGCCATGGAGAACAGAAATGGCTTTTAAAGTAGGTGGAAGGAATTACTTAAATGGGAGGACTAACCAATGTCCTGGGAAATGGGAAAGCTTTTTCAGAATGTAAGTGTTCTTTTATGCAGTAGAAAATACTGGAATATTTGAATGTACTAAAATAAAGTTTATGTAACAAAATTAAAAAAAATAAGCAAAAGAAAAAGGGATGGATACATTGAATACTTTAAAGCCTCATCAAAATAATAAATATTTATAACATAAAAAGCCCCAATGGGAAAAGTATACCAGCAGATAATTTATAGAAAAAAGAAATATATAGTCACTAATAATTCAAATTTAATTGCTGGAGAAAAGGTAAACTAAAACTATAATGTCAATAACATCAAACTTGATTGTAACTTATCCTAGGGGAAAAAAAAAGAAGTTATCTGAATGTTTAAAAAGAGAAGAATTGTTAAATAAAGTGTTTCATATTATGAGTAATGAATATTATGTAATCAACTTACAAATCTTTTTAAAAATTTAATAATTTTTGAACACATTGAAATTTATTTTAAATATGTAAAACAGACATAATAAAGGTAATAAAGTGAAATGCTGGTGGCATGCTTACAAAAAAAAAAGAAAGATAAGAAAAGACCCTCACAAAGGCAGGAGTTAATAAGTATTGCTGGGTTTTATGAAATCCCTAGCATGCCAAAAGAACCCTGGGTGCATACAAAGATGCCAAATACAAGTGTTCAAAAAGCATGAATTTTCAAAATACACACAAGAACCTTGCTTTTAAAAAAGTTTTATTTAGTGAATTATTAGATTGATATTGTAAATTAATTTTTTTTTTGTATCAGGGATTGAATTCAGGGGCACTCAACCACTGAGCCACATTCCCAGCCCTGTTTTGTATTTTATTTAGAGACAGCGTCTCACTGAATTGCTTAGTGCCTCGCTTTTGCTGAGGCTGGCTTTGAACTCGCAATCCTCCTTTCTCAGACTCCAGAGATGCTGGGATTACAGGCATGTACCACCATGCCCAGCGTAAATTAAATTTTTATCTTGATTCTTGCAAGTGACTTCTCTGGTCTCCAGTGGGATAGTATGCTTAAGATTTCCCAGTTATATTTCAGTAATGGAATCTTGGATCTTCAACTTCCACAAAGTTTGTTTTAAAAATACAAGAAAGGTAGATAACAGGAATCAAGAAAATTATAAAAAAATTGGCCTGGAATAAGTCAGAAAGTCCAAAACATGCAAAAGTGTCCTGTCCCAGGTACTTAGAATCTGCGTACGGTTCAGATGGAGATTTAAAATAGAGCTATATCGAGTCTTAAAGGAAACACACACAAGCCACTGAGATGCAGAAAGCACTCAGAAATAATTGTAACTCCTGAATGACAGGTCCTTAGCTCACACCCTTGTAAAATGAGGGAAATGCTCCAAGGGCAGGGAAAACTGGTGAGAAATTATAAAACTCCACCCAGGGTCCCCCTCTAGTCTAGCCCCAACCACTGGCCGCTATAAATATTAACACCCACTCCAACAGGTTGCTCTCTTTCTCTCTGGAGATAGACCACATTCTCCCTTGAGAACATGTTCCTTGCTTTACCCCAAAGGCGTCTCTCTTGAGATTGCCTCCTTTCTTCCTTTGAATGAGTGTCTATTTTCCTATATAAACCTCTGTCTATGCCTTCTTCTGGCACATACTAAAATTCTTTTCTGTTATGTATGCCAAGAGCCCTGCTGGTCCCGAATCAAGTTCCCCCTTCTCTCTAGGAATTCCTCACATCCTTTTTTGAAGACCTGTCTTCTCCCATGACAAGGTCAAGGTTCAAGATACAGAGGTCAAAGCTGTGAAGTTGGAATCGGAAGTCCTGGTTTCCACAAAACACTGGTCATCTCTTTGATCTTAGACAAGTGCCTTGCCCTCTCTTAGCCTAAGTTTTCTCTTTAAAATGCAATGATTGAGACACATCTCAGGTCCTTTTGGACTATAAAGTAGTTGATTCTCTGCCAGTGTGTGCTTATATTTAGGGACAGTTTATCCTCCCTGGGAGGAGATATATAGCTTTGGAAGGTAATAATGTAAAACAATCTCCCATAAACAGATTCCCTTAACACATCACAGAGCTGGGTCAGTGGTAGTGGTAACTTTAACCATCTTTTCATCCAAGAGACTCCTTGAACACTGCCTTGCATCTCCAGTCCTGAGGACATGTTTGAGTGGAGCTGTGATTTGCAGGCATTGAACCGAACCCAGATGAATGTTTCAGGTTCGCTCTTGGCAAAGGCTCCTTTCCCTGCTCTTTAATGAAGGACTAGAAGGCCAAGAGAGGCCTCACATGGCTCTTCTTGGCCGTTGCCTCCCTCTTTAAACAATGGCTGGATGAGTTCTGTAGAAAGAAAAGGAAACATATGGACTGAATTTCCCCCAAGTGCACCGTGGCCTAGGAGAGGACTGGGGACTGATGTGTGGGGGGTACTGGCACAGCAGGGCAGGGAGCTTAGTGAAACTTGGTTCTCATTAGAAGTGGTGGGGTGGGGACAAGGGGTCAATAACTGCTTGTGGCCAGGTGTGCTTTAAACCAGCACACTGGGACAGGCACAGAAGACCCTTGGAACCGGAGGGAGTGATGTTGTAATGGGAAATGGGGAAGATGCAGTCAATGAGTCAGGCAGAGGCCTCTAAATCTTCTGGAGAATCTTCAAGGGTCTGAACATTGAGGGATCCTTCCCGGGGAAGGAAAGTTTGACTTTATTCTGTGCCTTGTGCAATGGGATTGAAAATTTGGAATTTAATTAAGTTTAATCAGAACAGCATTAAACAATGGGTATGAATCTTATTTCTCCTGCCAAATTACTTGGGATGCATTAAAAGTAGAGTCATGAAGGACCCTCTCCATGGTGTGGCAGATACATGCGCAGATGGCAGCTCCAAGGACGAGATGGGGAAGTTTGGTATTGCTTGGGAGAAGTGCAATTTTGTGCTTTCATGCATCTTATGCTTCCACTGACAAAGCCTCCCCTCCTCCTCTATCTTGGTGACTGACTCTCTGTCATTACTGCCTGAACTTCCTGTCATGATCCCCCAGGACTGACAAGGCTACACATGCACATGAGGTCTAGGAATACTCTGTGGCTTTATGGTGCATCCCTTTTCCAGGCACCTGTGAATGTGGTAGTGGTGCTCTCTCTTGATTCCTGTCCTGGCTGTATATTTCTGTCCTACTCATTGAGATTACAATCTTAAAAAGAGTTGGCTGTTGGCCCGACTCTATCCTGGTACTTGTCAGCCCTTTCCTCTGGGAAACCTTGTGCCTGATTCCTATCATCTCTTTTAGACTAAACCTTTCTAGTTTAATTGTGGCATCAGGAACACTGAACGCCTGGAAAACTGAATGACAGGCCTTAGCTCACTTCTTTGGGACAAATTTTCTGGTCTTAGACTAGATTAGACTAATCTTGTCCATCTACCTTGGGTTTGGTTTTGAACTTTCAGTTCCACTGGGGGAGGTGCTACTTCTATTGGCCACAGTCATCTTCCCCAGCTCCTAAATTTGTTTTAGATTGGTGATACCATTCCCAGTGATGGGAGTTCCCCACATATCACATTACCAGATATGAGGTGTCCCTCAAAGCTCATGTGTGAGACAATGCAAGAGAGTTTAGAAGCAAGATGATTGGGTTATGAGAACTTTAAACTAATCAATACATTGGTAACTGTAGGCAGGTAGGGTGTGACTGAAGGAGGTGGGTTCTTGGGGACGAGCCTTTAGTTATTTATTTTGTCCTGGTTGAGTAGAGCACTCTCTCTCTGCTTCCTGCTACCATGTCCCCAACTGCTTTCCTCTGCCATACCCTTCCACCATGACATTCTGCCTCATCTCAGTCCCTGAGGATTGGAGTCCACCATCTATGGACTGAGACCTTCGAAACTATGGGTCCCCAAATAAACTTTTCCTCCTCTGAACTTGTTTCTGTAAGGTCTTTGGTTACAGCAGTGAAAAAGGCAATTAAAACACCTGAGAACACATCATTTAAGGTTTACCCTACCCTTACTTCTCTTATGAAGAATCCACTCATTCAGGTAAAAATAGTGGACTCCTTTCATTTGCTTTGTGCATCTATGTTGCATTTATTTTATTGTCTTATAATCACCTGGGAACTGTTCACAGGGCAGAGACCAGGTGTACTTTACAATTGAATGATACTTGTCACAATTGAAGGATAATAGTCTTATTTCATTTTTTATTATCTGCAAATAAGTATGGAAAGACAAAGGGGCTCAATAAAAGTTTCTTGCATGGATGGAATATTTATTTCAAAGCCATACTCTTGTAGATGAGAAAATGACACTCATAGAAGTTCAGTGACTAAACCAGGTCTGCAGTGAAATCTCCTAGAGAAAAGACCATGTTTAATTTAGCTTCATACTTCTGAAGCTCAGCACGGCATCTAGTACATATTAGACAAACAATGTATGTATTGTAATGAGTTGAAAAGAAATTTAGGGGACCATAAATCTAGTTGGTGGCAGGGTTAAGGCTGTAAACAGGTATCACCACATTTAAGCTCTTGGCCTATAGTAAAGTTAAATCACAACCAAGATGCTCAGGGTTTTAAATTAAAAAGGCGACATTGACAACATCCCTTAAATTTTAATCTTGGCAGATTTTTCTTATCTATTTTTCCTTCTTCCCGGATATCCCTCTTTATTGTCCTGTCCAAATCATTCTACAGTTAAAATATGTGGTTGGCTTAACACTGACCAAACCATTTCCTTTCTTTTTGATAAATATTCCAGATTTTCAAAGAACTTCTCTAAGTACCAATTCTGCAGTGAGATTTATTTAAGAGAGGACATCTATAAAAAGGTTTTTCATGTCCCACAGATGACCTGGGGACTTGTGTTTTCTGGAAATACAAAAATGCTGAGAAATGTCCTGAATACAATGGTTTTAGTAATGGAAGTGCAGGGAGCATTAAAAAAGAATTAAGAATTATTTTGCTATGTTACCTCCGGCACACCAGAGGGCTCTGTGCAAATTATGACTGTCTAGTTTAGGAATTAGCAATCTTTGTCTGTGGGGGACCAGACAGTAAGTATTCTAGTCTTGGCTCACCATCTGACCTCTGTTCCAACTACACAACTCTGCTGAAGAACCAAAGTAGCCACAGACAATGTGTGTGAATACGTGTGGCTGTGTTCCAATAAAGCTTTATTTATGGACACTGCCCTTTGGAATTTTATATCATTTTCATGTATCACAAAGCAGCATTGTTCTTTTGATATTTTTTAATCATTTGAAAATGTGAAAACCATTCTTGGCTCACAGGCTAAGAACACAACAGGCCAGATTTTGTTTGTGAGCCATAGTCTGCTGTCCCCAGTCCAGTTAATAACAATAGTAATGGTAATAACAATAACAAAACAACTTCCATTTACTACTATGTGGAAAGCACTATATGCATTTTACCATCCTTTTTATTTTTCTCTTTTCTCTGTATTCTTTATTGATACATTATAGTTGTACATAATGATAAGGTACATATTCATACATGCACACAACATAACAATATCAATTGGCCAATATCATTCCCCAACACTTTCCTCCTCCCTCCCCATCTCCCATCTCCTCCTCCCTTTCTTCCACTGATCTCCCTTTGATTTCTATGAGATCCCTGCCCCCTCAAACTTTCTTTTCCTTTTTCCTCTCTAGCTTCCTCATATGAGAGAAAACACACATCCCTTGACCTGAGTTTGACTTAATTCACTTAACATAATAGTCTCTAGTTCCATCCATTTTTCCTGAAAAATGACATAGTTTCATTTTTCTTTATGACTGAATAAGAATCTGTTGTGTGTATATACCACATAATTTTATCCATTCATCCACTGACAGACACCTAGGCAGATTCCATAATTTGGCTGTTGTGTATTGTTGTGTTATAAACATGGGTACGTATGTATCACTATAGTATGATGACTTTAATTCTTTAGGATAAGTTCCAAGAAATGGTATAGCTGGATTATGTGGTGGTTCTATGCTATTTTCAGCCTGGAAAGATCTGACAAGAACAACATATAGAAGGAAAAGTTTATTTTTGAGCTCACTGTTTCAGAGCTCTCACTCCATAGATGACCAACTTTATTCCTCTGGGCTGAAGGGGACACAGAACATTGTGACAGAAGAATGTAGTTGAGGAAAGCAGCTCAGAACATGGTACCAGGAAGGAGAGAGAGAGAGAGAGAGAGAGAGAGAGAGAGAGAGAGAGAGAATGAATTATGCTCAACCAGGACAAAATATATACCCCCAAGGCATACTCCCAATGACCCACCTCCTCCAACCACACCCTACCTGCCTAGAGTTACTATCCAGTTAATCCCTATCAGGGATTAATACACAGATTAGGTTAATTTTCTCATAACTCAATCATTTAACTTCTAAGTTTTCTTGCATGGTTTCATACATGAGCCTTTGGGGGACACCTAATATCTAAACCATGTCTAGTATTTTGAGAAACTTCAATACTGATTTCCATAGTGTTGTATTAATTTATAATGCCACCAACAAACACTCAAAGAGGTTAGTTTGGTCAATGTTATAAAGCTAGTTAGTAGAAGGGCTGAGAATCAATTCTATATCTCTCAGTTTTAGAAGTTGTCTTCTCATAATTGTACCATGCTTCCTCTTTACTTAGAACATGTAAACATGTTTTAGACAACTCTTTTACTCACATAATTGTGGCTGTGATTTGAAGGCTTGGTAAAGAGAATGTTGTAGTAGGAATTAAGAGACTTGAATCTTGGTGTCAACCATGCCACTAATTCCCTCTCCATATGACCTTGGGGAAAACTCTTAATTTTTATGAGTCTTAGTTTTCTCATCTGTAAGACAAAGGGATTGGTGTTCATGGGCAAAGATGACTTTGTCCTTCAGGGACGTTTGGTAATATCTGGAGACATTTTTGCCTCCTCTTGCTGTTTTTGACTGGTGGTAGGAGTGTGCTCCAATGGGTGGAAGCCAGGGATGCTGTTAAACATCCCACAGTGCATCGGACAGGCACTCCTCAGCAAAGAATCATCCCATCCAAAATGTCAATCAGTAGTGCTTAGATTGAGAAACCCTGGATTAGCAAACCAATATGACTCCTTCCACTTCCAAGAATTTGAATTCTTAAATTCATTTCGTAAGAGTATATTTAATTAAAAATTCAAGTCATTTCTCTCTGAATCATACATTCCTGCTTTGTAAAACAAAAGGATTAAACAGTATAATCCCAGAGATTCTTTCCAACTTTTAAATGCTGAAGCCTATGATTAACAGGGGAATATTAAAAATAAATGTTATGGTACTAAATCCAAGATAACACAAATCATTTTACATTTTTGTCTCAATAATAATCAGCACTGCCCAACTCCCTTATCCCCATAGGGCAAAGTTTGCTAATATGAAGTCCACGGGCTGAACCCAGCCTGCAGATGTCTGGTTTGGCCTATAGAGTACACTAGAACTTTGTGAATTAGGGGCCAACATTTTAAAGACTGGATATTTCCAGTAAACATACATATTTCCAGCGTTTCTTGAAAAATCAGAAGACCTAGTAATTCTGGGCTTAATTCTTGCATGGCAATGTATAGCAAAAAAAGAAACTGTCCCCTGAGTTCTCTAGCTTACCAGAGCTCCTACTTCACAGGTTTGAGTTATGTCTGACCACTTCCATTCATTTATATTACCTATGCCCATACCTGTTTGGTCCCTGTAAGTAGCTGAATTTCCTATCTTTATTCTCAGTGCATTCATGAATACCCAGAAATGCATATGGTGGGCATCCATAATTGTGGAATAAATGAAATAAATGTCAACTCTTGCAATTGAGTCCAACCAATCAAGAGAAAGAGGACAAGATGGGAAGAAACGTCTTTATAACAGCTTGTGAAAAAAAAAAAAGTCTTAAAAGATTTAACAGACAGTATGAGGCAATGGTGTTATATGCCTGCCAACTAGTGAATGTGGTCCTGGCTACATTATTAGGAGAGCGATGCTCTGATTGGGCATGGGCCAGTTCTGATCTCTGTGCTGCTCACATGCATCTGAATCATCATATTCATTTCTTGGCACTATACATGAAGTGTGACTTTAACAAGGAGTTGAGCGATGTATTGGTGAGATGACTTGGAATCTCCTCACATGAGTAAGATTTGAGGAAGTTGGGACCATTGATTCTGGAGAAGACAGGACTCAGCAGGTGTAGGAGGGATCTTTTCAAATATTGGCACAGGTGTCCTGAGGAGGAGGATGAGATCAACACTGTGCTCTTTGACACATGCCTTAGTCCTCTCTGAACTTCAGTTTTCTTGTCGTTTTAATATAGGTTTTGTTTTTACTATTTCTCACTTCCCCAAGAAATCCTTTCTACAAAGTAAGAATCATCTCAAAGCAAACTATGTAACTATGTAAAATAAATGAATTCAGAGCTCCTTTGGTGGGGCGGGTATGGGGTGTTCAGAGGCTCACTGTTTAGGTCTTCCTTTCAGCCTTCTAAAGTCCTGTGTGAGAATGTTTGACAGAGCCTCTGGGACCCCATGTCATACACTTTGAAAAATCTTGATCTTACTTATGGCATTCCCACTAATTCTAAATCTTCTATTTCCTGTAGCATGGGTTTTCTGGTTTTGAATGATGAGCAAGGGTTTTTGAGACAAGCTTGAAAGTAAGATGGGCTTGTGAAGGCAGGGATGGGGTATGGAAGACCCCACTAGAAGGAATAGGTGGAGTCATGGAGATCTGTGCAGTTTTGCAAGAACATACTTTGCCTGAAGTGAGTCAGGGCTCACCTCGTGATAATTGTCACTAAGAAATGCAGGTGGCAGCTTGGGTGTTGTTTCTTCAGGAATGTTAAGACTGGCTATGTTGACATTGTGGTCTGCTGTTTAACATCAAGTTCACCTTCCCCACCTGCATTTTGGGATTGCCATGCATTTTGAGGATTATCCTAAGGCTGGAGTTGGGCCCTGGTTGGTTTAAGCAGTCATGGTGATCCCTACTCCTTATTGGTTCAGGAACTGAGGCTTCAGCTAATCAAAGTGTTTAAAGACCCTGTAATGGGGATGGCCAAGGAATAAATACACTGCCCAGCTTGGACAAGGAAAATTGCAAAGGGATGTTAACTGATGTGAGAGTCCCTTTAGGAACAGTTTCCTCATTTAAAGGGAAGAACCAAACGGAGAGACAGTTTATTTCTTCCTCTGGATATTTGCATGCAGTCATATTGTGTGGATGAGGGGCCCAGAATTCCTCTGGCCATATCAGTGGGAGCCTGAATACAAAATTGACACATGAAAGATAGGTATGTTAAGAGATCTTAGGAGCAGTGGAGCTGGAGCCATAGAGACTCAATAGATTTGAGTCAAGCCTGATGCTTGATGATTTGGACTTCTATGTATACAAGCCAATAACTTTCCTTCCTTACTGTTTTAGCCAGTTTGATCTGGGTTTTCTGTTGCATGAAGCTTAATGAGTCCCATTGCTAATACTAGCTCATCTGCATCAGAAAGGTTTCCTAGTGGTGTTGAGGAGAGGGCTGGAAGCACATGTCCAGAATATCTTCCACCCGACCTCAGATTTTCTTGGCTTCACCTATTTCTTGAATCCCCACTGCTGCTGCACCGTAGCTGCTGTAGCTGTCTGACTCTGTGCAAACGCACAATTAAACTGAGGCCAGCCCACAGCATGCCTGAAACCATTAGTGTCTCACAGCACTTCTGGACTCACATGAAGACCAAGCTGCAGGTGTGGGATCTGGTTTCCTAAGTGACTGCTCCAGGGGCAGGGGCATGCAACCTAGGAGTGTGGTGGACTTGAATCTCTGGAGGGTAGGTGCTGAGCAATGGAATTCAAAAGATGTGAGGGATCTGGCAAATAAATTTCTTCTCCCTTCTTCCCTCTAATACCTATATCAGGGAGTACTACCCACCCCCCAAATTAGCTCATAGAGCTGACAGATGCCCCTGCTGAAATGTGTGCCCTTGCATCACTTCCCTCCTTTCCTGCCTCATCTCTCTTCCTGCTCAGCTCTGCAGCCATATGATTATACCTCCTAAATAAAGCATTAGCACTTAATCCTTGCCTTGGGCTCTGTTCCTAGGAAAAGCAGTTAAGCTAAAAAGGAAAAGAGCCAAAGAAGGATAAATGGTGGAAAGCTTAGATTGTCGCCTGGGAGTGGTTTTAATATTTAGAATATGCTATCTTCTATGAAGATTAACAAGCCAAGAGGAATGTACACTTTCAGTATCAAAATTGAGAAGCTCAGAAACATATTTGTGGAGGCCCCAACTCTGCCCTTTACCATGGTGTGATCCTAAGTTACTTAACTCACCTTAGCTTTGCCTTCTACATTTGCAAATAATGATGGTCTCACTCATCTAATAGGGTTATTGTGAAGATTAAAGAAGATCACTCATGTTAGACAGGGTAGCTTATTGTGGGAGGCTGATCTGTGTATTATGGCATATTTACCAATATCTCAGGCCTCTACTTTTAGGTGCAATAACTGTCTCCAGTTGTGACAATCAAGAGTGTCTCTGCTTTGCCAAATGTCTCATCTGTCCAGGCAGAGTGCACCTGTGCAAATAAGCCCCCCCAAACCAAGAGAGCCATTTGCCCAAAGCATACAATTGTGAGAAATCCTAAAATTCTCTCAATAATTTGAGTGACCATTTGAAGCCATTAACTCTTAGATAATTTATTATACAGCAATAGAAAACTGAAATAAATTGGTAACCGGAAGTGTGATACTACCATGACAAACACCTCAACAATGTGGCTTTGACTTTGGAGCTTGGTGGTGGAGAGAGGTTGGAAGAGAACAAAGAGGAGACTAGAGAAGCAGAAAGGAGATTGCTGTTGAGGCACAGAAAGAAAGGGCAACCTTGGCATGTAGGGATGGAAATGTATGATTTGGATGATACAAAATGAACATGCTTAAACTAGTCAAGGAGCTATTGACATAAGAATAAAAATACCAAACGGCATCATTGTGTATGATAAAATATGGAAGAGCAATGAGCTAGTTTGAAAACTGCAACGTTTGCAAGCAGAATTTGGATAAAATATAGAAGAACAAGGATTTTCTGGTTTGGAAAGTAAAACTGCTTCATATTTTGTCTCTCCAGCTGGCAAAAGATTATCAAAATAAAAGAGGTCAAATCAAATCAGGAATGTGTCTGCAATGCTTTTCGTAAGGTCTCATAAGATTTAAGTTGCCTAGTCCTCTTAGCTAGCTAGACAGAAAGAGCTCTAATGATCTCAATGGAATTTTCTTGAAGTCTGAATTTTCTTAAATAGAAAGAGGTCTATCTCAAAAAAAAATTACGGATTTAGTTTTTGGAAACATGGAATGAATGCTGATAAAATGAATGAAAACTCCATTAATCTGATAAATGTATTCTATATGGTGAATTGTACCACCAATAGCAGTGATAACATGGAATTTTGGTAACTTGACTAGAAGAGATGGAGATGGTACAAATGAAGAGAGGCTTGTCAGGAGCAGGAAGAACAAGATTTTGGGGAAACCTCAAATACAAGCATGCACCATTTTCTTTGGGAAAAGAAGGGGCATTTAGAAAGTTCCTTTTAGAAAGTTGGACAAAGCTCACAAGGTAGAGTGAAGAACTGAGAACAATGGATTCCTTTTCCTGGAGAGAACCTGTCCTCAGGCAAGGAATATTTCCTTCCCCTGGGGTAGAGAATCTGGCAAATGTGCATCTGGATTTCAGCATTGTTATTAACTAGTATCTTTTAGATTCCTCTGTTATTTTTGTATGAATAGAATTATTTTTGGTAGATCATTTTTTTCCCTATTTGATGATTCCAACCTGTAGGTTGGAACTACGTGAGAAAATAAATATTTTCTGTTATCTCGGATGGCCAAGTTTTAGAATGATTTGTTATGCAACAATGAATAACTAAAACAATTGGGATGAGATTTGCACAGATCTTAGTTTAGAGGTGGGCACATCCTACCTGTGGGAGGAATATGAATAATCTGTAGTAAGAGGGTAGACTCTAGATTTAATGGCCAGAAATTCCTTCCATCATCATGCATGTGCCTCTTACTCAGTGTGGCTTGGTTGCTCCTCCCATCTAGAAATGGAACATTTTTTATATGCATCTGGGCATCCAAAAGAAAATTTTGTAGCTTCTGAAGCCATGTCCAACAAGGCTTGCTACTTCTGACTTTGCCCACTTGGAATGCTGGCCTGGGATGCTGTCTAAGGAATGTCAAGTTTCCTAGAAGATGAGAGGCCACATGGAGGACTGAGACACCCCAGCTGATAGCCAAAGTCAGCTGCTGGATTTGTGAGTGTGGCCATCTTGGATCTTCCAACCCAGCTGGATCCCTCAGTGAATGTAGTTGCACAAGTGAGCCTAGGCTAATTCATTAAAGGAACCCCAAACCAACCTACAAAATCAGTTGTATTGTTTTGGGATTGTAAATTCAGCAATAGGAAGTAACTGAAACAAATTTCATTACAAGAATCTGTGATAGAGTACAACATTGAGCCCATTTTTTTCTTGACAATATTTAAAACTTTCAGGAAATAATTGTTGGTGGGTTCTTGGAACTCTATGTTGAGAAAAGCATCTCTGATCTTGTAGATGTTAATTTAGGAAGACAGTTGTTATTGATTAGTAGTGTTTTCGATAGGCATGGGTAGGCAGAATAGGGCATTTACTTTTGGTGTCAACACAACTTAAAATGAGAGTTACTTTGTGTGTTTGTGTGTGTGTGTGTGTGTGTGTGGGAGAGAGAGAGAGAGAGAGAGAGAGAGAGAGAGAGAGAGAGAGAGAGACTGCTTGCCTTGTGTGCTTGTTTAATAATGTCTATTTGGACACAAAGAAAAAACATCCAAATCACTAATATTTAGTTGTGCATTATTCATTTTAAAGCAAAGGTTTACTTAAAATTGAATATTTTAGACCCTTGGCCTACCCAAGAAAAATTTGTCCTTTGTCCTTGGTTTTCTTCTCTTACATGTGCAAACCTTGTACCTGAATTAAAGCATATCTTCACGGAAGCATGTATGCTATTTAAGTGCTCACGAAGCACCATAACACAGGAAGGGGAGGTGTTGTTTTTTTAATCTTCATTTTATGCATGAGGGAAGCCCAGTCACATAATGTCTAAGGTAAAGGGATTTGCTCCCATGTATTCAATTTTTGAATTTTGTTCTCTTCCCTCCATAATGTGGGAAGTGTCTAGATGATTGCTAAGGTCTCTCCAGATCTAACATTCAGTGATTTGAATGAGCTCAGTGTACACTATGCTATAATTCATCCAGTGGAAAATCAAATGCCAAAAAAGTGTTAGCTTTAGCAAGTGGTTACTGAGTAGCTTGGTTGTCTGGGTAGTGTGACTGGCGGTGGGAGAGTCCACATCTGCCTGTGTCTGGGGAGGCATACAAACAGAGCTTTAAACCCTGCTGACCTGTGTGCCCTGGGTGACTTAAGGTTCTGACAGGGAGATAATCACTGGGGTCCAGTTACATATGGCTAGAGCACCGTTCCACTTGTTGTGGAACTCCATAGAGAGGAGCAATGTGGTTAGTTAAATTCTGGGCATTTTCTTTAGGATGCAAATCAGGAGGACTGTAGGCTCGAGGCAGTCATTCAGGGAAGTGGGGGGTTTAAGAGATTCTGAGTCTGGTTTGGGGGAACAGAGGATGCAGACCAGAGCAAGTTATATCATGCAAAGTGAAAAGCAGTAAGTTCCAGAGCTTGGCTTTGCCTTCTTCCTTCTGCCAGATCCTCAAACATACACCACACACCTTTAGATATAATTTACTTCCCTCTACCACAGACTTGTGCCATTCTCTGAACATAGATCGTCCCACAAAATATTTCATGGAAAGCAGTTAAGAATACGATGGCTCTGCCATTGAGTGGTCATGTGACCCAAGGTGAAGCCCTTACCCTTTTTGAGCTTCAAATACTTCATTTGTACAATGCTAACATTGTTTGTCTTACAGTGTTATTGTGAACAATAGAATACTTAGCAAAATTCCCAGCTTATAACTAACACCAAATGAATGTAAAATTAAGTTACAACCCAAAAATCTCACAGTCTTGAGACAGAGCTAGAGCTGCGGACCAATGGGTGGGCCAATACCCATGGAGTCCCCGTTACACATGAAGGGCTTTGCTAGATGCTTTACATACATTCACCACTGTGACCTCAGAAAACCCATGACACAAATATTTCCCAAACCAAGCTTCAGGGAAGGTAAAGTAGTAAGGCCATGATGATGTACCATTTTAACATTGGACTTACATAGAAAAATATCTTAAAAACCAGAAGAAAATGTTATGCCAGTTAAGGCTCTCACTTCTATCTCATTATAATTAGGTATTCTGTTTAATAGATATAATACAATCAGAGCTGAAATGAAAGCCCCAAACTGGAAGAAGATATTTGGAATAGATCTACATGGGAAAGGCTGGTAGCCAGAAAATAATATCTGTGTGTAACTCCTATGAAGTCTTACATAAAAGACAAAGAATTTAAAAGACAATTGGGCAAAAATACAAACAGGAATTTTACACAAGAGAAAACATGAATGTCCCATAAAGTTGTGATTAAGTGATGAAAAGATGCTCAAGCTCATTGGCAATTAAGGAGATTTACACGAAAACTCCAGTGAACACTTTCTCATGGCACAAGATGGACAGGAAGAAAAAGTCTGACAGCATCAGCATTGTCAGGGAACTGGAGTGGGAAATTATCATAGGCTGTGGGAGAGAGTGGGAGCCAGTATACTAACCTGGGAAAGCAGTTTGACATTTGTCAGAAGTGTGTTGTGACACAGCATTTCTGATTCTAGATTGTTCCATAGATGTGTAACTGGCCAGTTACACACAGAATCAGAGTCAAAATTCTGAACAGCATTGTACATTATGGACTACTCATATAACAATGTATTCTACAACAAAGAGAATGAATAAACCATAGTTAGGACATCAATGTGGATAGATCTCAAATGTAACAATTTAGAGCTAAGAGAGCAAGCCACGGAGGGCAGCATTCTGTATGATTCATTTACATAAAGGCTCAAACCAGGGAAAATATATGTGCAGAGACAAAGCAACAAAAAGGAAAGTGATTTAACATGGAATCTAATTTAGAGGATTTCTCTAGTGAGGAGAGAGAGAGAAGATGGCATCAGAAAGGGCAAAAGATGATGCTTTGTATGTGTTATGCTTCAAATGAAAAAAAAAAAGAGAGATTAAAGAACAAATACCCTATCCTCCTACTCCCCCCAAATCCCAGTGTTAATTAACAAAAGTAAGACTCAGAATGAGATTTATAATACCATGCAATTTATATAAATTAAAAGCATGTGAACCCCCAAACCATCACTGCATATTTTACAAGTATATATGAATATTTAAGGACATTCTTGAAACTCATTAGCATAAGGGCCTGTGGCAAGAGGGGAAATTGGGATTAGATTGGTGGAAAAGATGGAGTGGGGCAGGAAAAGAGATTAAAGAATCTGCATGAATTGATTGCTTTAAAATAATGTAGGGTTATTCATTAATTTCCAACTTTGTTCCCAAAAGGATTCGAAGTGGTAGAAAATGTGGCAGAAAGACCATTGTATTTGTCTGATCCATATCCCACATCTTTGAGCCATCCAATTTTCTAGAGGCCACGGAGTTACCAGGAATGTTCTATATTGTAAAGGAATCCAAATGATTTTGACAAGGAACAATTCATTTTCTGAAGGCTAAGCTGGGTCTTAGGAAATGGCAGACCTTGGAATTAGAGGGAGAAGCTGAAGGTGGAACGTGTGTTGGGCATGACCAGGGCATTTCCACGCCTCATTCCAGGCCCACAAACCCCTCCTGTTTGTCCTCACCCTGTCAGGACCCAGGCAAGGAGCAAGCAGGTGCCCCATTTCCCAGACTACTGGTACACATTCGATCATGCCGGGTGGGGTCCTTGCCAAGCTAGATGGGAGGCAGGCGTTTTGGCAGCCCTGCTTGAACCAAAAGTGACAACTGACTCCAGATCCTACAACTGTCCCGCAGGCTTCTTAGAGCTACTCTGAGGTTTCCAGCAGTGCAAGAGTGGAGAAGGATGGTCCAGATTCAGGATGCATATCTTGGGCACAAATAACGTGAGAGAACGATGATGGAAAGAGTGAAAATTCCTGGAAGAGAGTGGTGAACAACATCCAAAGCATAGGTAGATGAGTTTAGCTTCATCAGCGAAGAGGGAAATCTCATTCTTGTCATTTCCAATATATAAATAACAGATAGAAGAGTTGGTACAGTTGACTAGCAGGAAGAGGGAGGGAGGAAGGGAGAGAGAGAAAGAGAGAGAGAGAGAGAGAGAGAGGGAGGGAGTGAAGGAGGGAGGGAGGGAAAGAGAGAGAGAGAACTTTGTAGCTAGGAAAGGAAGATCTTGCATGTGTGCTTCAGTTTTCTTGCAGAAATAGACACAATCATAATTATTTACAAAACTCTGTGCCAAATTCTAAAACTAAATTGCAAACACTGACCACCCAGAAAGTTTATAATCTACTCTGAACCTAATGCATGTCTAAGAAAATAAGTGTTCAGAGGATGGAGAGGAAAAGTGAGCAAGGTTTGGCATAGTAAGTGCTGGTGTCCAGTACAGTCTTGATGCTCCATTGGCCTCTGTCCCACTTCTGACTTCAGCCACAGTCATGGTGGACAGCTCAGTTCTGCTGGAGGCCCTGTCTGTTTTCTTAACACAAGGTCTTCTAAGCCCTGGAGCTTCTTTAGCCTGTTGTCAAACACAGCTTGGGTTGGTGCCATACCTGTGTCCTTTATCCTGTATGGACCTGATTTCCAAAAGCCAGAAGCTATCATTCTTTGCCTGCTAACCTTCTCTGACAGCGAAATCCCACTTTCTTTGTATGTTGGGAATGCTGGAAGTGCTGAGGTCACGTTTAAATTCCTACCTCCAACCCAAAGGCAGGCTTTAAACCTCAAGTGATGACTGAGGGACGTGGTGGAGGCAGTCCTCCCAGCCCACTCCTCAGTCTTTGCTGTATGTTTCTGCAACAGCTGACTCAGCTCTCCAGGAGGGGTCAGTGCCAGTTCCTCCAACGTTGACTTCCTGGGTGACACACCCTTGTCACTACTTCCTCCCCTCCCAGGGTCAAGTCCCTATTCTTCTTGGGGTGCTTCCTTCTGTCACCTTTTAAAGACTCTCACTTGAACCCTTGTCTCTGGATATGCTTTTAGGCTACCCTAAATAAACCAGATCATGCTCTGGGGGCACCTACCATCCAGGGACCAGGAGTTGAGGGAAAGGGACAGGGGGAGGGAAAAGCCTGTGGACAAATGTCCCCATCATCATCCAACTCATGGGAAATTCTGGAATGCATGTCATACTTCTCAGAGATTTCCACATGGGAACCTGGACAATGTACCTGACACTGACTTTCCTTTCCCCAGACTAAGGCAGAAAGCTTATGGGAAAGGGGTGTGGGATGAGCTGGAATGTTAACTATGGGCAAGAGTTAAGGAAAAGGACAGAGTAGACACCAGGCAGGAAAAAAGAAATGACTAAAGACAGGAGGGAGACCTGACTAGGACATTTCCAAGGAATGCTGCGATGATAGGCTGGTTCTCATGGAAGGTTCTAGGTGATAAGCTCTGAGGCAGAACACTAGAGAGCAAACCTTGCTCCTTTGCCTCAAGTAAGTTGGCAGGAGACCGTGCCTATGCTGCAGCCGTCCACCTGAGGCCCCATTCCTTGTCTTCAGAGTCACGGTCTGGTCCCTTTGTCTTGAAGTTTACATTTTTTTTTTTTTTAATGTTTGCCATTTGCTTGGCCACCAAGAATAGACTCTCTCCCTCCCACAAGAAGGACAAGGCCACTGGGACACTGGTTGTTGACAAGCTAGCGGATGGGTTGTGGCATCTCTTCAGGCTGCACTTGTGAGCAGGCTGAGGAAGCCCCCAGACACAAGGCTCTGACTCACTGGGAAGGGCACCCCAGCCTTGGCCCGTTGGGCTGGCTTCCCCCGGCCCAACTGGGGGACTGGACGGGAGCTAAGGATGAGATCAGTCCTCTCTGTTGGGGATCAGAGAGTTAATGGCTGGCTAGGAGGAAATGCAAGTCAGCCAGCACAGCCTCCTGGAATGCTGGACAGGTGTCTGAAGGAGGACATCGTGAACTGTGTAGGGTTGTGGTCATTGTTAACACAGAGTGAGAGCTTTAACAAGTCCCAGGGCTCCAGTTAGAGGGCACCCTGCACAGCATCCTCTTTCCCCTCACCTGCTGTTGACACCCAGTGGAAGGCAAGCCTTGTTACTAATAATGACTGTGCTTGGGCTTCCACTTCAAAGCCAGTCCATTAATGGCAGGCAGCACCATTGTGCTTGTCCTTGTCACCTGGTCCTGCTCAGACAATCTGCCTGCTCAGTGAAGCATGAACTCCAGGAAGGTTCACTTTGCCTGCGCTGCTCTGGGGAATCACTGGGGGCTTTCCCTGCACGTTTGCTCATTGTTAGGGGATTCTTCCCAGCAGCCTTCCTAGAGGGCTGGATCTTATCCATGTACTGGGAGATATTCCAGGATGACTTGCTGGGAGGGAGAAACGGCTACAACCCTCAGCAGGGAAGGTGCAGTGGTGCCCTGGAGAGGGCCTGTGTTGTAGCACGTGAGAGGCCAGCAGGACTAGAGGAGAGGGCTTTGAACTCTCTCTGGGTCAGAGGTGGCTGCATGCTCTGGAGCTCACACCCTCTGTGCCTTTCCTCATCTCCTCTTTGGACTCCAACATCCCATCTGCAAAATGCAGATAATCTCAATGGACTTTCCTATGACAGCACAGTCATGATTTATTAGGGGACTCACCCCAGATGGTTGCTCCAGATCACTTTGATTTTGCAGTCTCTATCTTCATTAAATACAGTCTTCATTCAGGTTTCAGATGTTTCTTGCCTTCATGAAGGCAACGGCTTTTTGATTAGTCCCTTGTCTTCCATCTGCCTCCAATTTTTCTCCTCACTTCTGCCTGAATGACATGTTGAAATTAAAAATCTGACCATGGCTTCCAAGTGATTGCAAGGGAAAAAACTCTAAATGGGTGAAGCAGAAGTCATTCGTGATCTGGGCTCACTGTCACGGTGCAGACTCTGCTCCCATGCCTCTTCCATGGTCAGATGCCTCACCTTTCCTGAATGTGTCCTCTGCCTCTCTTGCCACTCACTCCCTCTGTGGACTTGGACATGCTGTGCTGCTTCTTTGAGCTCCAGATCTGTGAAGTGAGAGTAGGGTATTGGCTAGCGATGAAGGCTTTGAAATAGTTAGGCTAACTTTTGATTCATAAAGGATAATCAATGCATCAATGGAATGATTATTATAATGATTATCCTCCATTTGCAGCTTCTTTTGCAGCTTATTGTCTTTCTTATTGCAGTTCCCAGCTCCAGCATGGGCTCCTCTGCGAGGCTCCTCTGTCCCACACAGAGGAGCAGGCTTTGTCTTGGAACTTTGTTCAAAGTTGGGGTAGCATGGCACTCAGCACTGTGTGCTTTTTGTGTGTATTTATGTGTTGGTCTTGCCCACCAGACTCAAAAGCTGAGGTAGGAGCTGAGCTTTACCTTTGGATCTCTTCACCACTTGTGCCTGCACAAGGCTTGTCCCGGGGCAGGTGTTCAGTGAATGTGAAGTGAATGAACAAACGACTGTTTTCACTTTCAGGTAGAAAGCACATTCATTAAAAAGTCAAAGGAAGGAAATGGTCAGAATGTGTGGGCTTGTTTAGTCTGCGCTGCTGGATTGACCGGGCACGCCCACATGCTCTTCATTCCCCTACAAAGTCCTGCTTTGGCAAATGTCAGGAGGTTATGTGGCATCCTGTCTCCCTTATCTCAGCCGGCGGGTGTGATGTGGCTAGGGAAGCCTCCACACCCCTTATCCAAATAGACTGGCCAGCTCAAGCCATTGGGAGTGCTAAAAAAACAAATTCAGCACTTGTCCCTGAGAGTCTGTGGAGGTAAATAATATAATTCAAGCTCATCAAAAGGTCCTGCATAAGTCAATGACTGGGGTAGAGTCAAACTAAAAAGCTTTTTCTCAGCAAAGGAAACAATCAGCAATGTAAAGAGAGAGCCTTCAGAGTGGGAGAAAATCTTTGCCACACACACTTCAGATAGAGCACTAATCTTCAGAATCTACAAAGTGCTCAAATATCTTTACACCAAGAACACTAATAACCCAACCAATAAATGGGCCAAGGAAATGAACAGACACTTTACAGAGGAAGATCTACAAGCAATCAACAGATTTATGAAAAAATGTTCAACATCACTCGTTATAAGAGAAATGCAAATCAAAACCACCTTAAGATTTCAACTCACTCCAATTAGAATGTCTTTTAATAAGAACACAGGCAACACCAGGTGTTGGCGAGGATGTGGGGAAAAGGGTACACTCATACATTGCTGGTGGGATTGCAATGTGGTGCAGCCACTCTGGAAAGCAGTGTGGAGATTCCTTAGAAAACCTGGAATGGATCCACCATTTGGTGCAGGTATCCCACTCCTTGGCCTATACCCAAAGGACTTAAAATCAGATTACTACAGTAATGCAGCCACATCAATGTTCACAGCTGCCCAATTCAGCTGCCTAGATTGTGGAACCAACCTAAATGCCCTTCAATAGATGAATGGATAAAGAAACTGTGGTATATATACACAATGGAATATTACTCAGCCATAAAGAAGAGTAAAATTATGGCATTTGCAGGTAAATGGATAATGTTGGAGACTGCCATGCTAAGTGAGATTAGCCAATCTCAAAAATCAAAGGCCAAATGATCTCTCTGATAAGTGAATGATGATGCGTAATGCGGGGTGGAAGGGAGGCAAGAATGGAGGAAGGATAGATAGCATAGAGGGAAGGGAGGGGTGGGGTTCGGGTGGGAGGGTAAGAATGATAACAGAATGAGACAGACATCATTGCCCTGTGTACATGTATGAATGCACAGATGGTGTGACTCTACTTTGTGTACAACCAGAGCAATAATAGCTGTACTCCATTTGTGTTCAATGAATCAAAATTAAATAAATTAAAAAAAAAAAAGGTCCTGCATAGCGTGGTGCTGCCAGGATAGCAAGGTGAAAGGGATGTATGGAAAGTCCTAAAACCCTGGGAATAAGGGCCGCCTTTGAGCTACAGCTGACATGTTCACATATACAGAGAGCTGGCCTGAAGGAGGAAGAATTTTTGAACTGTGGAGATCAGATTTTTGACCACCACTGGTCAGCTGGTGAAACTTAACCTTCCTGAGCTTCATTATGTATTTTGGCACTGGCAGAACAAGGAATGAGAATTTCCATCTCACAGGCTGATGCACTATAAAATGAACAAGAGAAGAAAAGTCTGGTCACCTCTGAAGCACTCTCAATGCACTGTAAGTGCTTTATAAATGACGATGCTCACTCACATCAACTCTGGGGGGAGGTAATCATCATTCTTATTGGATGTTTTCCTTTGCCCCTCTGGATCTATTCCCATTCTCTTCAGTCCTGATCTGTGCTGTGGGACATTGATCTCCAAAGACACAATGGCCCCCATTTGTTTGGCTAATGTTATTGCACAACACCAGTAGACAGACAGAGGACAGAAGGAGGATGAGTTGCAGGCATTTATTTCTTTGGTCTAATCCATTTCTCGACTATGGGCTGGCTGAAACCTCTTCACAAGTCACAGTTTCTGAGGTTACAGGTGTAGTTCCTTCCAGGTTCAGCCCCCAGCCCAGGGATGGTAATGGCTCCCTGCTATTGCTAAATGCTCCCCACTCTGGGGATACTTTACTGTGTCACCTTGGTTTTCCTTGATCCTGTTCATACAGGTATCGGTCCAGTCATTAACTTGTCTTCACCCATTTCGGCCATGTGCATCATCCGCTTCCTGGTAGGACCTTGACTATTATAACTCCCAACTGGTAGTCTGAATAAGCAAAGCATCAGCAGGTTAGATATCTAGGTCAAAATCACATGATTGGGAACTGGCACAATTTAATTTTGAACCCAGGTCTTCTGATACCTGTTTCCATGTTGGTTTTGAGACTTAGTGATGATGATGCAGTGGAGGCCTCAGATGGTCTGAGATTTAAGTGACAGAGTTCAAATTCTGGCTCAGGCATGAGCTAGTCAGCTGACTATGGTCAACTGACTTCACATTCATAATCCTCTACTTTGTTTTCTTTTTTTTCTCCCTGAAAAAATTATGAGGAAGGATATCACCTGTTCTGTTCATCTAAAAGATCATATTTGTCTCAAATATACAGGTTCCTTCTGAAACTTGGATCATGTTTATTGGTTGCAGCAGCCCAGATAATGTTTTAGTTAGTAACCAACTTTAATAATAACAGATCAAAGTCACTGAATATCGAGTATGTCAGGGACTGAACTCTGCTAATAATAATGATAGCTAAGCTGATGGTGATGATGATGATGATATAAAATAACATTTGTTCGATATTATATTGGTCAACTTGTGCTGTCATTGCAAACTACCATAGATTGGATGGCTTAAATAACAGAAATTCACTTCCTCACAATTCTGGAGATTGAAAGTCCAAGATCAAAGTGTCAGCAGGGTTGGGTTCTGGTGAGCACACTTCCTTTAGATGGCCTCCTTCATGTTGTGTCCTCACATTCCCTCTCCTTAGTGTGCACCCTCAGAGTGGAGAGGGAGGAGAGAGGGAGAACACTGTGACCTCTCAGCTCCTAGGGACCCTAATCCTCTTACATTAGGTTCCCATTCATATGAACTCATTTAGCTTTGGTTTCTTCCTTTGAGGCCCCACCTCCAAATATAGCTACTCTGAAGTTAGGACTTCAATACATGAGTTTGGAGGGAGTACCAACATGCAGGTGATAACAAGTATTATCTATGTATCAGGGTTGGTGCTAAGCACTTTATATACATTATTTCATTCAGTGCTCTTACTAAGTAAATGAGTTTGGGATTATCCAAGTTCCAAAAACAAAGAAGTAAATTAAAGTGAATAATTTGCTTAAGATCACATAACTAGTAAGGTTTAGAGCTGGGATTTCAACACACATGATCTAATTCCAGAAATATCATCTCTAATCACTGCAACAACTTTAATGACAGTATATCATGACTAATGTACACAGTTATGTGTCAAGAGGTTAAGTGTTTTGCACAATGTTCTTAGTTAGTAAACGGAAAATGGAGTTTTTAAACTTAGGTTGCTGATTTCAAAGTCCATTCTTTTTTTCCCTTTTTATAGCTTTATTGAGGCAAAATTGTAGTACAATAAAATGCACACATTTGAGGTATGCAGTTTGATCAGTTTTGACATGCATATAAATAATATAATCAATATAAAAAGCATTTCCATTACTTTTTAATCATGCAGATTGTGTTTCTTGCATGATTTATCACATTAGAAATCTAGCACCTTAAGATATACAGAAACCCCACTTCCACAGGTCAATTACTTCAAAATTAAATGGCACACTTAGAAATACCTCACAGGTCAAGGAAGAAAGCACAAAAAAGAAAAAATAAAAAGTGCATTGAACTAAGTGATAATATAAGCTTAAATATCAGAATCTCTGAGATGAAACAGTGCTCAGGTGAACATTTATAACTTAAAGGGCTTGTTTCAGGAAGAAGCTAGATTAACAATAAAATTATTTTCAAATTAGGTAAGGGGAAGGAAAAAACAAGAATTGAAGCAGAAATATATAAAATAGAGAGGAAATAATACAACTGAAAGTTGATAAAAATCAAACAAGTCTAATCAAGTAAAAGCAAGAACACAAAAATTAATAATCAATGGAAAGGGAGTTATCAAAATAACCCTACAGATGCTAAAATATATATTAAGGTAATATTACAATTTCATGCCAACATATATGATAGATTATATAACATGGTCAGTATTAGAGAAGGATCCATGTGCTGTTGAGAATAAAGTGTATTCAGTCATTGATGGATGATATATTCTATGTATGTCTGTTAAATCTAAATTATCAATTGTATTATTTCCTTTTTTAGTTTGTTTATTTAGTTTTTGTTTGGAGGATCTATTCAGTGGTGACAGATGCATGTTAAAGGAACACAGTATTTTTGTGTTGTGGTCCGTTTTATTCTTGAAACTGAGAAGGGTTTGTTTGATGTACATAGATGCTCCATTGTTTGGGGCATAAATATTTATGATCGTTATGCCTTGTTGATGCATTTTTTCCTTACGCAGTATGAAATGTCTCCTCCTTTGTCTCTCCTGATTAACTTTAGCTTGAAGTCCATTTCATCTAATATGAGGGTAGAAACCTCTGCTTGTTTATGAGATCCATGTGAATGATATGATTTTCCCATCCTTTTGCCTTCACTCTGTGGATTCTTTGCTTATGAGGTGAGTCTCTTAAAGACAACATACTGTTGGGTCTTGTTTTTCAATCCAATCTGCCAGTCTGTGCCTTTTGATTTATGAGTTTAGGCTATTTACATCCAATGTTATTATTATTATTATTATTATTATTATTATTATTATTATTTTATTTTATTATTTTTTTTGCGGTGCTGGGGATTGAACCCAGGGCCTTGTGCTTGTGAGGCAGGCACTCTACCAACTGAGCTACATCCCCAGCCCTACATCCAATGTTATTATTGAGAAATTATTTTTTCCCTTCCATTTTATTTACTTCTGTTTTTTTCTTTGAGTTAGCTTCTCCTTTGATTGACTATTTTTCTAGTGTAGTTCCTCCCTTTGCTGGTTTTCACTTTTATTTTTCATTTCTTTTTCATGAAATATTTTGTTTTGTAGTGTAGGCTTTCTAGTTATGAATTCTTTTAACTTTTGTTTATCATGGAAGGTTTTTATTCCATTGTCAATTCTGAAGTTTAATTTTACTGGGTATTGTATTCTCAGTTGGCATCCATTTTCTTTCAGAACTTGGTGTATTTTATTCCAAGACCTTATATCTCTGAGGATCTGGGTTGAGAAGTCAGCTGAGATCCAAATTGGTTTCCCTCTAAATGTTACCTGATGTTTTTCTCTGGCTGTCTTTAAAATTCTATCCTTATTCTGTATGTTAGGTATTTTCATAATAATGTAATAATTGTGTGGGTCTGTTGTAATTTTGTATATTTGGGGTCCTGTAAGCCTCCTGTATGTGATTTTCCACTTCATTCCTTAGGTTTCAGAAATTTTCTGATATTATTTCATTGAAAAGCTTGTGAAAAAAAAAGATTGTGTATTCTTTTGGTTTGGTATCTCTGAGCCTTTATCTATCCTGATAAATCTTAAACTTGGTCTTTTAAAGTTATCCCTTATTTCTTGGAAGTTCTTTTCATGATCTCTTAACATCTTTTCTACATGTCAAGTTTGTTTTCAAGATAATATATTTTGTCTTCATTGCCTGAAACTCTGTCTTCCAAATGGTCTAGTCTGTTGGCGATGCTTTCCATTGAATTCTTAATTTGGTTTATTGATTCCTTCAGGATCTCTGCTTGAGTTTTTTTTTTTTCCAGAATCTTATCTCTTTTTAAAAGTGATCTTTCACATCCTGTATTGTCTCTCTGATATCACTCCTTACATCATCCTTTAACTTACAGATTAATTTAACTATGTACACTCTAAACTTCTTCTCTGACCTTTCTTCCACCATGGTGTCATTAGATTCTGGTACTGAATATCTTGATTTGTTTGGGGGTGATTTGTTCCATTGCTTTTTCATGTTATTTATGTGTCTACCCGTCTAGCAGGTATGGATCTGAGGTAGTAGAGTTTCTACTCTGTGAACTTGTAGTGTCCCTGAGGATTTCCAGTGCCTCACTGTTTAGGGGGAGATGAATAATAACAGCCAAATGCAAACAATATACAACATTAAGCCAAATAGTTCTTGCTATGATATCTACAATGTTAATTATCACAATAAACAGAAAAGAGTAATCAGTTTTTTCCTATAGTAAAAATAGCAAGTTTGCAAAAGGGTTTACAATTTCAAATGGTGGATAGCAGGAGAATAGAAGTAATATAAGATGTGATGATTATGAGGGAGGAGGAGAGAAGATAGAAGTAAAAAAATTAAAGGAAGAGTGAAAGAGAAGAATAGAGATTGGTAGTGGAAAAGAGAAAGGGAATCAAGGGAGACAGGCAAATGAAAAAATATATATACATAAAGTAAATATTTGAAAAAAATTAAAAATTGAAATTAAAAATAATTAAAATCAAAACTAAAATAAACTAATCAAACATCCTAGTCCTCAAAATACTGATCCATAGAAAAATGACTGACTTCAGAAATGCTAGAAATGAGAAAAAAACAAATATGAGTATGTATAAATGTCCATGTACCATTAAGGTATAATTAAACAGAGAAAAGGAAAAAAAAAATAGGAAAAAAGAAAAAAAAGAGAGAAAAAAATATTAAAGAAAGGCTAAAGAGTTCTTTCCATTGGAGTCCAAAAGATTCTCAGCTTCTCTTCTCAGCAGTTTTAGGTGGGTCCTCTGGAGTGTGATGCTCTAACCTCTGGATTTCTGGAGTGAGAGAGTTAATCCCATATTGGAGTTAGTGGAGGCAGGGGTTAGGCTTAGGAGGGCTCCAGGCTCTTTGCTAAATGCCAATTGGTCTGGAGATTTTAAATCAGCCCACCTCCAGGGCCCAGTAATTGCTGGTCCATGTTGGAAGACTGTACCCCTTGGTTGTCCCCTGGGTTCCACTCATGTGTTTGGGGAGCCAATTCTTAGTCCCCTACATGGCCTGTGGCCCCCACATTTTCTGGTCTTAGGTTCAGTCTCCAAACTCAATCTCTCCCACCCCTGCCCTTCCAAGTTCCTGGCCAGATGCATCTCTCCCAGCCAGTCCTACAAGCAGTGGGTTGGAGGGAGATTGGTAGAGATGGGTGAGTTTCCATGACTAGTTGTCCCTTGTGTAGTACACTCTATGACATGCAGTGTGTGTTTACTGGGTTTGGGGCAAACTCAGGTTTGCCAGGAATCAATTTTCTCAGCTACAAAATGGTTCCCTGGTTTGTCCTCCACACTCCACCTGGAGAGACGGCAGCTTCTTTCCTACACAAGGATATTGTGCAACGGGCCTTTCAGGTTTATTGGGCAATGTCCTTAATCTCTACATGCTCCATACCCAGACATGCCTTGACCTCCTAAAAATGTGGGTTACTTTAATTCCCTTATCCTTCCACTTTGCTCTCGGAGGGACTCTTCCTGGTGCTTCTTGCCCAGCCGAGGCAGTGGCTATGCCACTGGGGATTTCATCATTATTTTATTATGTCCAACCTCCTGAGACCCCAATCTGCTTTGAATATCCACTTTTAAATTCCAGTGAAGTCCTCCCCCACCACCATTTTTGGTTCACCCACCTTGTTGAGAAGCTGCCTGTCTGCTTTCTTTGTTTCACTCCATGGAGCAGCGAGGAAAGTGACCTTCTCTGTTCTGACATCTGGAAAAACTCTCTCAAAGTCTGTTCTTATACATAATTTTGCATACCCATTTATTCATTGGTTCTTAAAAGGGGCTCTCTGTTTCATTTTCTCATTTGCACTGTACAATAACACTTTATTGGATTATTATGTGGTTATGCCCATCTTACAAATGAAAAAGAGTTTTAGAAACTTGCTTTTTGCTAGAAAATACTTGCTTATATCCATTTTTTTAATTCTTATGTCCCATTGTGAAAAAGTATTGTACCTAATAATGATTTAATCATTCATATTTTCATTCAGACAATCTTGAGTGCAATTTCTCATTTTTTCAATATTAATTAAGTGTTTACTGTTAGGGGCTGACAAACATATTCTTTAGGGCCAGATAGTAAATATCTTAGGATTTCAGGCCTTATAGTTTTGGTGGCATCTACTCAACACTGTCAATTGTAGTATAAAAGCAGCCACAGATAATAAGTAAAGGCCAGGAGTGGCATTTTTTCAATAAAACTTTATTTACAAGAGTATTAGTTCATGGACTGTGGTTCATGGACTCATGTACTATATATCAAAAATAATGTTAGGTCCCCAAGACAAGATGATCTCAAAAAGCTTACAAACATCCTTATGGGAAAGAAACGAACAAATAAGATGAAATTGTGCTGGTACTCCAATGCATGTCTACAGAGTTCAGTGGGAGTACAGAAGAAATGATAGGAAATTCCTCAGATGTGACAAGAAAGAGAGGTAAAGTTTCCTGGAGAGGCAGTGAGAAACTAAGTATGAGGCAGGTTTCTGGGGAATTGGCATTCCAGGGAATTTGGACCAGTCTTTTTAGCTGTGGAGAGCCATTTAGTGGATGGACATAAAATATGTAGGCTTTGGTTTAATTGGTGATTTGCCTATTTAGTAGTTGTGTGACAAGTAACGTGACTCTTCTAAAATCTTTTTCTCCCAAATCATCAATATTTCCTGTTGTTCAGCATAAATCAGGCAATAAATATAAAGAACTTAGCATGATACCTGATGGACAATGAGTCCTTAACAAATGACAGGAATACCGGTTGGGTTTTAGAAGGATTACTCTGACATGATGCATGTATTAGAAGCATCTAATTCTAAAGGCAGGAAAACCAATGAGAAAATGCTGGCAGTCATCCATGAGAAGGACAGTGAAAGGCTGGACTTAGGCAGAGGTAGAGAAGATGAGAAAAGTGAGATAGACAGGACTTGACAGCTAGTTCAATGTCAGAGCGAGGGATGGAGAGAGGTCAAAATTACCACAAATGCATTAGGTATCTGGTGCTGCCACTCATCAGGTTAAGGAGACAGGAGAAAGGCCACATTTGAGATGAAGGTATCGAATCCCATTTGGACACATTGATTAGGTGGAAATGTTGCCTGGGTGATACATGCTTTAGGTCAGAACTGAAAGTCACCATCAGTGAAAGAATCAACAGGAAACCCCTGGAGCAGATAAAATCACCAAGGAAGAATTAATAACTCAGAAAAATTTCTAAGATGTATTAGCCTTGGGAGACCCAGCCTTTCAGGGAAAGGTTGAGATGAAGAAACTGATGATTAATATAATTTAATATTATAAATATTACAATATAATTGTAAAATTATAATTATAATATTATAAATATATATTAAATATATATGAACTAAGAAAGGAATGCCAGGGTATGTCAGAGGACCCAGCAAGAACTCTCAGAAGCCAAGAAAGGACAGAATTACAAGAAGAGGAAGTCAGACCATCAGTGAACTACAGCAAAGGGATCAGTGGAGTTAGTAACTGATTGGTAAATTTAACCCAGTTAGATTCAGTGGCGCAGTGGAGGGCACTAGGGTTCATGGGTGAGAGACCGGAAATGGGAAAGTGAAGGTAGGGATAATAGGGTACTCTTTCAAAGAACCTGATTGGAGGAAAGAGAAAATGAGCTTGGATGCTAGGAAAAAGACACAAGGGTGACTTTCCTTTCATTCCCTTCACCTGTTAAGAGAGGAATGCTCCAGGGAAGATGGATTCTCCAGAGGTGAGGATTGGCTAGAGAAGAGAGCTTTGACTCAAATAGAAGCGTGTTTTCTGGTCTAATTCAGGACCCCAGGGAAGGAAGACAGGATTTAGATGTAGAGGTTAAAGTTTGTAGTTTGGCAAGATGATAGTTTTTGACGGCCTACCTAATGGCCTCAATTTTCTTTCTAAAGAGTTAGTTTATCTTCCAAGGAAAGAGGAAGCAGAAATTAGGCAGATGTCTTGAACACAGTAAGATTTGGAGTATTTGCTCCAGCGAAAGGCCCAACTGAATTTGAAAATCATAAATTCATAGTGACACCTATGGATTCAATTGGATCATTTCTTTCAACAATTCTTAGTCAAGGAGAGGAGGAGGGGACAGAGAGTTCCTCCACAAGGCTGAGGAGTTGAGTGAGAATACCGGAAGGGACAAGAGATTGGGAGGATGAGACATGAGAAACAAAGTAACTAATGTGATGGAGGATGAAGTTCTAGAGGAAAGAGAACAAAGTGAACCCGGGAGGGGAACTGATAGCAAAAACAATAAATAAATAAAGGATCAAAGAACTGGAGGGTCTTGATAAGATAAAAAATTATGCATGGTAGATGTAAGAAAGAAAAACTGGGTTGATAGGAAACTACAGTCAGAGATTTGTGTATTAGAATTTAAGATATCTGAGGTAGAACATTTCCTTTTCATGATAAACTCCAAGATATTGCCACAAAACTATGATTACACCGGGACTGTAGAAGGCAGTCAAGGAAATTTGAAGTCATAATAATAATAGTTTTATCTATGTGATCACTTTGCAGATTATAAAGCATTTTCACAACCATTATCTCACTTGACCTCATCCTAGGATGTGGACAATGCAGAAATGATCTCAATTATTACCTTAGTTTATGGAGCAATGAAGTTTTGAAGATGTTTGGCTTCTTAACTAGCTGGTGCAGTGATGGAAATTCCACCTGAGATGAACTTACCCGTTTCTGGACCAAAAGCAAAATAAATCCCAGTTTTTTCCACTGATTCAGACACCTCAGTGCAATATATACACTGAGTGAATGATCTAGATGGGATTGGGCTGGCAAAAAAACACATGCCAATAAATGCTCCCTAGAAAAGATGGTAGACTCAGGGTCTGGGTCCCAAGCAAAATATTCTTTACCTGCTCAGTCACACCTGGTAATTTCACAGTGATTAGGTGATCATGTTCCCTAACTCTCTCATCAGCAGCAAGCTCCCGGAAGTCCTGCTTTTCATTATAACTGTGGGTTGGAGCCTCCCCAGAGCTCCCCAGGGCTGTTGGCCTGGGTGAAGATGGATGGAGATCAGATCCAGCAGCTGTGGGTAGAGGAGGGTCCAGGAAGCAGGCGCGGAGAAAGGTAATTCATCCAAATAGCATAAGGGAGGTGGGATCTGGGGGAGATGGAGGCCTCCCAAACAGGGTAAGGGGGAGAGATGCCCTCCCAATTTCGGCTCAAATTTCTTCTTTGCCTCTTTTGCTTCACTCTGGCCGATTCTAGTCCCAACCTGGGTGTCAGATTCCATCTCAACCCCTGGTTGTGTGATGGTTCCTAAACCAGATCCCACAACTTGGCCTTATAAAAGTTATTAACTCCTTCCCCCCTTCCCCTTTTCTAGTTCTGTTCATCAGGAAATGTCACTTCGGTTAAATCATTGTGGTGTTTGGAAGGACTGAACTGGGTTCTTCTTTATTTCTGATGCTGTTTTGCTCTATGAGCTTGTCTATGCCACTTTCCTTTTCTTGGACTCATTTTTATCATCTATGGATTTAGTTTGTGAACTAACCATAATTGGAAAATAGCTTTCTTCATAAGCACTAGTTCAAGATCATGAGTAGTATCTTCTTGGATCTCTGTGTTGAGAGGATTTGGAGGAAGGTTGGGGCTCAGGAGATCTAGCACTGCCTCTTGATCATAGAACAGTGTTTTCTCGAGCTGTACTATGTACCTTAGTTACCTGGAGAGCTTGTTAAAACACTCATTGCTGGGTCACACCCAGAGTTTCTGATGTGGTAGCTCTGGAGCATGTGGCTTGAGAATGTGCATTACCAAGTCCCCCAGTGAGACTGAGGCTCTTAGTCCAGGGACCACATTGAGAACCACTGATGTAGTATTCAATTCACTGTGTTTATCACCTTGTGAAAACACCTGACTGGCAAGCTGATCATGAAAGAGAAGCACATGAGAATGTGAGATGTCAAGCTCAGACTGGACAGCCTGTGTCCCCTCAGTCCAGTCTGTGGCTTCATGGGTAATGGAAATAAAACTGGCATCTTAATGCAGGTGTGTGTGAAGAACAAATGAAGAGTAGGGCAAGGCATGTCATCACCCGAAAGAAGGGAACCATGCAGGAGTTATGGTTAGAGAATTATAATAAATATGTTTAGCCTTCCTTTCATGGAACTGCAGTCATCTTAGAATTGGAAAAAGAGAAACAATTATCTTAACTGAAATTCAAAGAAAGTAAGGGAAACTTCACCCAAGTTTCCACAGATGAATATTTTATTTTATTTTTGTTCTAATTTTGAAAAACAGAGCTCCCTAAGTTGAAGGACTCATATGGGCCATCTGGAATTTTGTGGAAGTCTCTGGAGGCTCTTCACATACGGAACTTAATACGAGGAGTAGGGAATATAGAATGATCAACTTGGCAATATAACAGATGCCTCCTTTCACAGAGCCTAAAAGAAATAAAATGAAATAAAATTCTTCCCCATATTCTGCAAATGCCATATTTTTAATTGTCAAGAAACTCTATCTTCTTTTATGTGAGTCACATAATTAATATGTAATGGCAGTATATTTGGTTGAGCAGATATGTTATTTAAACTTTGAATACACATAGGGTATTGCCACTGTGGAACCAGGAGAAAAAAGAAGGAACTGCCAAGCTACATCTAAATCTTCAGGACTGTGGGGTTTTCCAAGGTGGAGGAAGTGGCTGCTTAGGAATGAGATCCATTATTGAGGGTTCAGGCATCATGGCCACGGGACTAGACACTCCCAGTGGGGAAGGACCTGCAGATCAGCTAGTCAGGTCCCTTCAGACACCGGCAGGCAAGGACAGGAGACTTGATCTTACCAGCAGTGGGGAAATTCGCATCTTTGACACCTGAAATGGATCACATAACAGTCCCCCAAATGGAAAAACTATTTTTACTAATAGATGTAAAACACACAATAATGATGACAAAGAAAGCTATGCAGACAATGAAAATTTTTTTGATTAAATTTGGTACAAATTACCTTACTAGTAAAAAATCGAAATGAATATTATAGTGTAAATAAGAGTTTGTACTCTTGGCCACTACTTTAAAATTGAAATACAAATAAATGCTCCAAGTGGTCACATAGAATTATGGAATGGAATTAATAAAACATTTTGTGTTTTTATCTTTATAGTCATTGTGCTGTTATTGCTAATTACTGATCCACAGTTCAATTCAGGATTGGAGACACAAATGTCACCCCAGGAGAGCTTCAATGATCCCATTAGGAAACTACACTGGAAATGAACGTGTAGGTAAGTTTTCATGAGTTGGAATCAGCTGCATGGTGGGAAGTTCTATGAATTCACCTCTTTTTAGAACATAATTTTTATTAAAGATAACTAATAAAAAAAGCTAATTTCAACATCATTAGTGGTCTAACAATAATGGCAGTAATTACTTAGAGCAAGAAACGTTTGTTTTTTTTTAGAGAACCTCTTCATCATTGACTTTTTTTTTAACATCTGGGAATGTTTTTATTTCACTTTCATTTTTTTTTCTTAATTTATTTGTTTTGATTCATTGTACACAAATGGGTTACAGCTGTTGTTTCTCTGGCTGTACACAAAGTAGAGTCACACCATTTGTGTAATCATACATGTACATAGGGTAATGATGTTTGTCTCATTCTGTTTTTATTCTTACCCACCACTCCAATCCCACTCCTCTTTTTCCCGTATGCAATCCATCCTTCCTCCATTCTTGCCTCCCTCCCACCCCGCATTATGTATCGTCATCCACTTATAGAGAGATCATTCAGCCTTTGGTTTTTTGGGATTGGCTAAACTCACTTAGCATGACCATCTCCAACTTCATCCATTTATCTGCAAATGCTATAATTTTATTCTTCTTTATGGCTGAGTAATATTCCTTTGTGTATATATACCACAGTTTCTTTATCCATTCATCTTTTGAAGGGCATCTAGGTTGGTTCCACAATCTAGTTATTGTGAATTGAGCAGCTATAAACTTTGATATGACTGCATCACTGTAGTATGCTGACTTTAAGTCCTGTGGGTAGAGGCCAAGGAGTGGGACAGCTGGGTCAAATGGTGGATCCATTCCAAGTTTTCTAAGGAATCTCCACTCCACTTTCCAGAGTGGCTGCACTAATTTGCAACCCCACCATCAATGTATGAGTGTGCCTTTTTCCCTACAACCACACCAACACTTATCATTGCTTGTGTTCTTGATGATAGACATTCTAATTGGGGTGAGATGAAATCTTAGGGTAGTTTTGATTTACATTTTTCTTATTACTAGAGATGTTGAACATTTTTTCATATATCTGTTGATTGCTTGTAGATCTTCTTCTGTAAAGTGTCTGCCCATTTCCTTAGCCCATTTATTGATTGGGTTATTTGTATTCTTGGAGTAAAGTTTTTTGAGTTCTTTGTAGATTCTGGAAATGAGTGCTCTATCTGAAGTGTGTGTGGCAAAGATTTTCTCCCACTCTGTAGGCTCTCTCTTCACAATATTGATTGTTTCCTTTGCTGAGAAAAAGTTTTTCAGTTGCTTCCTTAGCCCAGTAGGCAGCGTGTTAGTCTCATTATTGACATTTATTAGAATTGTTGGCACGTGTAGGTAACAAAAACCAGACTTTATTTTAGTTGTTTTTATTATTGTCTTTCAGCTCTCTATAGACAAGAGTCCCCTTAGTCCCTATACCCAGAGGCAGACCACTCCCTCACCCCAACCTTTGTCTCCGTGGTTTAGAAGCACTTCTCTTCCAACCTTATGCTTACTTCTCTGTACATCCTCTTGGCAAGTGTATTGTTACTACGATTCATACAGATGAATAACCTAGGTGAGGGAAGTCGAAGTCACTCATCTAAGCTCATAAAAATTATTGTGAGTGAAAAATTAGTATTATGGGATAATATTAGTTATGATGTAGATTGATACTGAGGGCTTACAGTAGGCTAACACAATGCTAACCATGACTTTTTGTACATAAGCTTGATTTAACCCCATAGGTACAAGATAGGTAATATTATTATTAGTCACATACTGTTGACGAAAAAGCCAAGACTGATGGAACTGAACTATTAGACAGGCCAGGGTCAGCCATCAACCACTCTGCCTTGTTTCTCCCATCTCAACTCATGTCTGTCAGCAAGCTCTGTGCTTCTCCCATGACCCCACTCCCCTGCCATGATTGGATACATTGTTGTGATGACAGAAGCTGGCTAGGTAAACTTCCAGATTTGTTGTTGGTTTGCTCTGTTTAGTTTTACTTCTGTTTTGTTTTTGCCAGGTTAAAGAGAATTGCAAAAGCACCAATTGCGAGAGAGAAAAACTTTCTCAGAAATTACTCTTTAATTAGTTAAATAATAGATCAACTAGCATCAATTTAAGATATGCTATACCAGGCACTGTGGTTAAACTCTTGGGAGCTGGAGAGTATCCAAAAACATAGGAACAAGATTATTGTTTTAAAAAAATGATCTGGTTAGTTACTGACATGGCTTTCCTTGATATCTTAAAAGGTAAGATACCATAAAAGGTAAAGGTGAAAACTAATGGTACTGAAATGTTAGAATGCCACCCAACTTCTAACCATAAATTTGAAACAGATCAATGTACAACCTTAGAAATATGTCTCTTCTATCTGGTTTTGAAACCACAGATCCTAGAACTGTGGCTGGGGAGAGAGAGAAGGGCTGATTTCATCCTCTAGGATGTAGAAGGAGCCCCAGTAGCAATGCATCCTGGGAGCCAGAATTTTTCCAGTTCTCTCTAGCTGCTGCACCAGAATGAGAGAAAGGGAGTAGAAAGAGATCCTGTTTCCACTCGGTTTATGCCACTCCTGGCCTGGGAGCTGGAATGAATCATTTTTCTCTTTGGATAACAGTGGTAACAAGGTAATCCCACCAGCACCAGAGAGGACAGAGAAAGCCACAGGACCAATAGACTTTGCCACTGACAAAAGCCAATAGAAATTCTGCTTGGGATTTGAAAGCTCATCAGTGTGTTCATATTCTGATTCTGCTACTTACCTTTCTAAATCTTAGTTTTTATAACATGAGAATAATAACATTGGTAATAATCCTTATTGTTAATATGGGAAGAATAATAATATCACTGACCTCACTGGGGTTAGGAATATTAAATGTGAAGCTGAAATTAGTACGATATATCTACAATCTTCTTCCTGAAACCCCAAGGGCCAAACATGCCTCAGCATGCAGATACTTTTGGAATGTGCAATGCTGTATTATAAAGTACCCCAATGGATCCTAGGGAACACTGCATAATGAAATAAGTTCTTTTATTTTTTGGAAGTAACACGTTTGAATTGTCACTCTAAGTGGGATATGTAAAGACAACAGCATGGGTTTGGGTGTCAGATGAACTTGCCACAGACTTGCAAGCAAAACAACAAAATAAAGCAAAACAACCCACTCCAAAGTTTTTCAGAGCCGTCTGAGTTTCACAATTGCAGACAGGGATTATGGATCAAAGATTACAAAATCAACAACAGAAATAGCAGCGACAGCAGAGTAGCTGACATTTCCTGAGTCCTCCTTAAAAGTACTAGGAATCATGGTGCTTAGCCTGTATCAGAACAGCTCCCACGTGCATGTGGTCCTGGGCTCACTCCTCCCCAGCCTCAGAGGCTGTGTAAGGTCAAGTCCAGTCCCTATCCACTATGGTGAGTAAGCCAGGCCAAGGACTTCAGTCACTGGAGCTTCTGGAGCCCTCACTATCTTGCTTCAGGTGAGTCATGCCCTTCTGCATGAGGTCCACTGCCCAGATCCTTCCATTAGGTCTTTCATCTCTTCACTGTTTTAACTGTGAACAATCATAGTTTAAGCCCTCCCCACTGACCCACAGCCTTTAATTATTCCTCTATCACCATAAGGCTGGGTAAAGCCCTCACCCCCCACCCCCGCCTGGTTCTCTACTTCTCTGAACCTTCTGAAACCTTGCCTTTTGTCCTGCAGAATTGCCACTCCAGACTCGCAGTCCCCTCTGCCTCTTCCCTTCTCTGACATCTGCTTTCCCTGCTGGATTTTACTTCCTAGAGAGTCTCACTGGCAGGGACTCCTCTCTCCCTTGAATTCAGGCTGGAGAGGGTTTGCTGTGCTCCTCTTTCTCCCAAAGTCTTGTAAAACTTCTGTGCCCTGAGCCTGGGTCTGCTTACAGGACCATCCTCCCCTAGACACTAGTAAGACTCTCCTGCTCTCAGTATCTCCCAGGCCCTGGCTGAACGTCTGACCGAACCAGAGACCTCCTCTCCACCCCACACCTGTAGCCAGTCCCCATGGGTGGCAGTGCCAATACCTCCCTTCCCTTGCTCTGCCCCTTTTTCCTTCACTCCATTTCTACCTGCCGCCTGCTCAGTCCTGTTCTGTACCTTGTCACCATTCAACAAATCCTCAACTCCATCACCTTGTGCCCATTCGGATCTTTTGTTGTTGTTGTCGTTGATTGACTCATAGTACAAACATTCTTTAACTTCCCTGGGGCCTACAGTGAATTGATCTTTCATTATCTCTAATCTCTTTTTTTCCAATTCACTCCTTATCTAGTTTAGCTTGGATGCTCCCTCATCTCCATGACTGTCCTGCCAACACCCCATATTCCCATCCCTTGCTTTTGTATCACAGCCATTTGGCCAAATTTGAGCCTTGGACTAACCTGTGTTATCTGCTTTTTCTTCATCTGCATCAGAGCCACTGAATGATGCTGGGGTAAGTGAATCTGTGCGGAAGACCTGCATCTCTATCAGGCCTTTGTGGACACTGATAGGAAACCCAACTCAGAGGAACTTTTGTTTTTGGTTCAACAAAAAAGGAATCATTGACAAATCTAACTGAAAAGGCCAGAAGTAGTCTGGCTTCATGAAATCTGATCTGGCCCAAGACCCTATTTCGTTTTGCAGTTTTCTTTCACTCTTTTGTCTCTGCTCTCCTGGGTGACAACTCCATTCCTCAGCTTCACACAGTGACTCTGACATCTCTACTCCACCACTAATACGGCTGCTGATCACCTGGCCAGTTCCCAGCCTCCCATTGTCCCACCTCTCCGTGCAGGGAATAGGAGAGTGTCCTGGGGAGCTTCCTTTTCTCCAGGACATCTGTGAATGTCTCTTTGCATCTTGTGGCTCTGATGGCTTGTACCTTCATTCCTGACGGATCACTGCAGTCTAGGAATGGACGCTACAGGTTGACTTTAATTAGGGTTCAAACCAGAAGCCAATTATGTTAAAGGGAAGCCTTCCTCAAAAGGAAATTGGAGGGCGTGTCCTATCTCCTATCAAAGGCCTGTCCCTCCATTTCTGTTTTGGATAATGTTCCCCTCCTGCTGCTTCTTCACCCACCTGGCACACGCTCAAGGGCCAATTCATAACAGCTGCCAGATTTCCTGCCTGAGTTCCCCTGAGCCAGTGCACTGCTCCTCAGCTCTGCTGCTATTGCACTAGTTCAACCTGTCCCCTCCGCATTGGGTCCTCTTTCAGTCTCATCTGCACTGCAGGCAGGGGTATGCCTACAGGTGTAGATCTGCACTTATCACCTTCCTGTCTGAAAGCTCCTCAGTGAATTTCCATTGCTTCCATGATGAAGGCAAAAATCCCTGCCAAACCTCTGAGCCCCTGATTGGTCTAGAATCTCCTGTGTACAGCCGGATTCCAAATGTTAGTTGTGTCTTCCAGTCACACTCTGTCTTCGTTCTTTGTTGCATTAACTGCCTCTCAACAGGCAGGCCCTCGTCAAGGTCTATTCCTCAGGAAACCTTCCATGCATCCCTCATCTTGGGAAGATCTATCTGTTAGAGACATCCAGAACAGTGGGACTGTGATTTCTCAGCTGTTAGCATGATCCTTTGATCAAGTCTGTCTTCCCACTAATCTCTAAACTCCAGGAGAGAAAATCAACATCCTCTTCAGATTGGTTTCTTCTCTCATTATTGCATTTCCAGCAATTAGCAGGCAAGTGTCACATTTGCTGAATGCATAATAGATGCATATGAAGTGGTTAATGTAGTCCCTGGTAAACAGTGAGCACCCCAAAGTGGTAGGTATTATGACCACACTGCAGTTATTTTTGTTGTTATAATTTCCTAGTATTAGAAACATTTTTGTTTTATTTTTTTAATATCCCATTATAGCATTATGATCAGAAATGTGAACATAATATTTTTA
>JAJEJO010002931.1:246060-269530 GCA_020662805.1 Glaucomys volans | reverse complement strand
AGCATTATGATCAGAAATGTGAACATAATATTTTTAAATTCTGTATATTATAATTTTATATAATACATCATCACAATTGCATGAAAATCATACACAGCAGAATCAAACTACAAAAAGAAATACAAGTTCTCAACTGAGGCTATCCTGTGTATTAAGACTATGTGACATTTTTCTCTAGTTTTCTTTTAATTCAGTTGTTTTAATAATGAAAAATGGTCTTTATTTTGAAGGCAAGTTTATAGATTCCTCAGCAACCTGCAAAGATTCATGGTACAGAGCTGATGACTGAAAGCACATCAGGGCTTTAGAAGTCCAGGCTGGGAAGTATTCCAACAGAAGGCACAGTACTTTGGAAAAATCAAGTTTCCACCTAAAAAATTATAGGGAAATAAATCATCACTTGTCTTGCATAGATAATTTTAGAGAGAAAAGTGACTCTGAGGCCCAAGAAGTTGCACACTGGTTTATGCCAGGTACCTGATTTATTTCCATAACATAAAAATCATATATATATATGCATATATATATATATACACACATATATAGATACATTTACATGCAAACGTATATATGCATATGTGTGAATATATATAAATATGTACATATGAATATATATATCTACATATATATACATACATGCATATGTATGTTTATGTGTTAAGGAACTGAACAATGAAGGGTTTGCTAAAATAACTTGAATGAGGAAGGTAATTCCTCTCTTTGGACATGTGAATCCTGACATCAAGCATTTGCTGATTGCCCTTCTCTTCAAGGACATGGTCAACTGTTCTCATCTGTAGCTTTTATTCTTCCTTTGACATCTGTTTGTACTTTCTCCCTAGAACTCATTGGACAATTCATTATTTCTTATTAGCCTACATATTTCCTTAAACAATCCTTTAAAATAATTATACCTATTATCATAGAATCTACTGATCCCCTGGTTAAATGACCTTAGTTTTGGCTTGCTGTTCCTCTCATATCTGTCCTTCTTAGGTCTAACTTATTCCTAGCTTATATTCCTAATTTATATTTCTACTATTTTCCCTCTTTATTTTCTCAGTCTTTTATTTCTGTAGCTTGGAACCAACTTCCTGGCAGCTACTGTGGCTATTCTCCAAAACAGCACTGGTTGCTGTCTCTGGCTACTATCCTGAGAATTCTTGGACTCTTGACCCTTGCTTAACTCCATTTCCTCTGAGCCCACTTTGATACTTGGGTGGGACTAAAGCAATGAACTTTGGCTCAGCAAGGACACAGTGCAAGCTCTTTGGGGTATGAGACTGTGTTTTATAGGTTTTTTAAAAATACCTTCTTGCTTCCCAATTTCTCAACTGTATGTGAAAATAAAATCTTCCAAATTTGTTTGTTACAAGAATTAAATAAAATAATGTGGGCAGACATCCAATACAGTGCCTACCATTGAGCAGGTATCTCTTAGGTGCTAGTTGCTTTTCTTCTTCCCTTTGGGATTACCAATTCTTTGTTCTCCAAAATTAGGAATACGTAGTATACAAATTGATGAGTATTTTTTGAGATAGGAATTATATGCCCAAAATGTTGGGAATTACTGGAGTTAAATTTGATTGACAAGATTTCTTCAAAGAATATTGACTATGTTGTAATTTTCTAGTGGAATATACCAGGGAAACTCTCCCTAATATATTTAACAACAGATGTCTGTTTCACATGGAATGCTTGTATAAAAACAAGGATAAGAAGATCATGTTGCCAATTCCACTCTGCTTTATGCAAACCTCAAAGTAAAGCTTCTATTTTATTGACTGATATCCTAAGATAAAATGGTTTTTAAATCATATTTTGCAACTATATCCCCATACAAATCAAGGTTTCTCAACACTATGCAACCAAGGAAAATAGGAAATTAAATTGAATGCTGAGGTTAAAATAATGATGGCAACATGGAAATCATAACCTTTAATTTCAGACCCCATGCATTTAGCAAAACATCTTTATCCATCTCAATTAATGACTTCAAAAAACTTTAAAATTATAAACTTGAACATACAATATATGAAAAATGTTAAATGCAGAAAATTAAATTGATATTTCATCTCCAGTATCAGAAATGAACTATTCATGCAAGTAACATAACTCTGAAAAAAGTACAAAATGTGAACTACCTGAAGGCTCTGGAGACTGGTAAAAAACAAAAAACAAAAAAAGAAAAGGAGTAGGTTTTGGAGGAGAGAAGATATTTGAGATTATGGAACCAAATGGAATTCTCTAGTTTTGGCAACCTGACTTTCAAGATGCCCAGAATCATATAGATGGTGTCAGGTGACAAAATTCTAATAGAAAACGTTACCATATTTTTTGGCGAAAGGAAGCAACTAAAAGGGCCCTGAGGCAACCAAACCCATTGAAGAATTAGAAGAAAACCCTGAAAGTGAGAGAGTCAAAATATAGGCACCCCTTAATTTCGTGTTTACAGCTCAAGTTTCTGGATGACTCCTGAGCAATGCATTTGTGAGCCAATTGAAGTGCTTGCAACAGAAGTTTAAGTCTATACTGAGAGATAAGTCTCATCATCACAGGTAGGATGGCTGTAATTTCAGTCTAACCAAGTTAAAATCCTGCTAAAAGTAAACAAACTAAAAATAAATCATCACAAATACTCTTTGGAGTAATATAGCAAATTTTAAAATTCCTAAAATGAAACATTTACAATACCCAAAATATAACCCAGAATTATCCAACATAGTAAGAATCAGAAAACTGTGGACCTATCTTCAACTAACAGACTGTGGATAATCAACAGATGTCAAATCTTAAAATAACCAGGTGCTCAAATTTTAAATATGTTAAGGAAGCACCTACCTATAACTAAGATAAAATTTAAAATGCTTATAATGAATATAAAGATAAGAATTCTAAGCAGAGAAATAAAATTTATAAAGTATAACCAAATAAAAATTTTAGAAATGAAAAACAATATCTAAAATTAAAAACCACTGGGTAAGGTTATAAGAAAAATGGAAATGACAGAGGAAATCATATCTTTGAAGACAAATCATTAGAAATCATCTAATCTGAAAAAGAATTCTAAAAATTAACAGAACATCTAAGGACTGTGCAAAATTTCAAAGGATGAGAGTCCCAAAAGAAAAGAGAGAGAGAATGAGACAGAAGTATTTAAAGAAATAATGACTGAAAATTTCTCATAATGTTCAAGGAAATAAACAGATTCCAGAAGCTCAGTGACTCTCCAAGAGTATAAATTTGATAATAACTATACTTAACACATTATAATTCAACTGCTAGAAACCAAAGACAAAGAGAAAATCTTGAAAATACCCAGAGGAAAAATAACACATAAAGAACAGCAGTAATATCTATAAAGTGGTGAAAGAAAATGCCAAATCAGAATTATATAGACAATGAAAACACTTTTCATGACTCAAGGTGAAATAAGCACATTTTTCAGATTAAGAAAGAGAATGGGTTGCCACCAGAAGTGCACTATCAAAAATGGTAAAGGAAGAAGTTCCTTTCATTCTTTCCTTAGGAAGGAACAGCATTGGTAAACACAGGTTGATAAGAAAGTTGACTCTTTCTCTTAATATCTTGAAAATGCACATATCAATATTAAGCAAAGATAGCATTGTCTTGAGAGGTTCATAATGTCTACGGATATATTGTATATTGCAAATGAAACAAAGCATGATGAGGCAGAAATGAACTTGAATGACTGCAAGGTTTCTATATTAGGCATGAAATACTACAATACTAACTGTGCATAGAGTGAAAGGTGAATGATGTGATCCATAGGAAACCCACTTTAAAAATAAAGAACTATGGCTAAATACCCAATGACAAATTAAAAAGGAATTCTAATCATTTGTAAATAAATTAAAAATGGAATTCTAATAATTTGCAAATAATTTAAAGGAAGGGAAGAAAGAGGATATGAAAGAAAAACAGAGAAAGCAAGGAGGAAAATAAATCCATACAGATTAACAGTTAAACTAAACATTAATAAGCTAAACACTCTAAAATGTAGGGTTTTTTTTTTTTCAGAATAAGTAAGAAAAGCAAGGGCCAACTCTACGTTATGTATAAATACTTAAAAACTTGCATATGCAATTTGGTTGAAAGTAAATAGCAACAATATAATAAAATAGTTAGAAATAATTTTTCAAAAATTGTGTAAACCTTCTAGGCCAATGTTGTTCCGCACCGAACAACAAAGGTCGGGTGTCCTCCCTGGGCCAGCCAGGGGGGAGCACGGGGTCGAGCAGGATGATGAGTGTCGACAAAAAAACCACACCAGCCGGGAGGTCTGTTGAAGCAGAATCTCATTTAATAAGGAAGTGAAACAGGTATATGAGGAGGGAGCGAGTGAGAAAAAAAACAAAGAAAGGGGAGGAGATACCGGCAAGGGCCAATCACCTTAAAGGTCAACAGCCCATGCAGCACACATCAAAGCCTGCAGGGCAGAGGTCTCCTAAGATTTAATAGTGGCCACGAGCTGTTCACGTTCACGGAAGACGAATAAGCCAATCCTGGGCCACCACCTTGGTGGTACCATGAGTGGGGGAGGCTTTTGCCCCAAGGGTGTTGTTGTTATTACGGTCGCCATTTTAAGGTGTGTCCCTACAGGCCAAAAGTTGCAGAACATTGCTGAGACCTACATACATAGAAAGAGACATAATGGTCATGCAGTGTAAAACTTAACATTGTTAAAAATATAAATTCTCCCCCAATTTATCTGAAGATTCAATGGGTCTCAAAAAGTTCAAAAAGGAATCTTAATATACTAGTAAACTGAATCCAGTTACCTATTAAAAATATTAAATGCCATGATCAATTGGGAAATATCCCAGGGATGTAATGTTGGCTTAACATCTCAAAATTAATTAATGTAATTCATCATATCAATAGACTAAATGACAGAAAGCACATGGTCATCTCAATAGATCAATAAAGGGCATTTGTGAATAACTCACAATCAACATCATTCTAAATGGTGAACAGATGGAATGTTTTGCTCCTAAGATCAATAATAAGGCAAGAATAGCAACTCTTCATGCTTCTATTCAAGGTATTGGAGGTTCTGGCCAGAACAATTTTGTAAGAAAATGAAGAGTCTGATGCCAGTTTAAGGATGAACATAGGGATCAATAGCACAGAACTGATGGTCCATAAAGTCAATTGATTTTCAGTGAGTATGTCAAGACCATTCAAAGGAAAGAGGAGTCTCTTCAACAAATGGTACTAAGGAAACCGGATAACCCTATGCAAAAGAATGAAGATCCTTCCTGCACATTATTTGCAGCCATTACCATACTTCACATGATATGCAACAATAAGTACATGAGAAGCGGCTCAGCCTTCCCAGCCTTCACAGAAAGGTAAATCAAGCCCTGACAAGTCACCATTGCACACCTCTGGGATGCCGTATGTAGTGTGGCAAGGGGACAGAGAAAATGAACCCCCATACAGCCCTGGTGGGAAAACAAAATCATGCAGCTCTTTGGCAAAGGGTCTGGGAGTTTCTCAAAGTGTTAAACATAGAGTTGCCTGTGATCTGCCAATTCTACTCCTAAGTGTATACCTAGAAAACAAAACATGTCCGTACAAACTCTTGTATGCAAAATGTTCACAGCAACATGAGTTGTAATAACCAAAAGTAATGTCCACAAACTAAATGTCCATGAATTGATGAATGGATACATAAAATGTGCTGTTTCCAAACAACAGGATATTATTCAGCAAGAGAGTGAATGAGGTATGGACACGTGCCACTGCAGTGATCAGTCTAAAACTGCATTTGTGTGACTTCATTTAAATGAAATGTCTAGAGAAGGCACAGCTATACAAAGTAGATTGGTGGTTGTTTTGAGTTGGGGAAAGTGAGAAGTGATAATAAGTGCAGAGTTTCTTTTGGGGAAGGTGATAATATTCTAGAATGGCTGTAGAGATGGTTGCAGAAATGTGAGTACAATACCCTAAAAACTATTAAATTTTACATTTTAAGTGGCTGAACTCTAGGGTACACAAATAATATCTCAATAAAATGATGAGAAACTCCTATTATAGTTTTGGTAGACATTAACAAACTGATTCTCCAATGCATAGTAAGGGTAAATGACCTAGAATAGCCAAAACAACTTTTTGAAACACAAAAGCAAAGCTAGAGATGCTATACTACCTGATTTCCTGAAATGCTGTAAAGCTACATGTGCAGTTGATTTGGAGTACACTTGATGGGATGACTAGAAGGGCCGTGGCATAAAGAGTAGCAGATTTCATCTAACTCCAATTAGAATGGCTATCATCAAGAACACAAGCAATAATAAATGTTAGCGTGGATGTGGGGAAAAAGGCACATTTGTACATTGCTGGCAGAGTTGCAAATTGGTGTAGCCACTCTGGAAAGCAGTATGGAGATTCCTCAAAAAATGTGGAATGGACCCACCATTTGACCCAGCTATCCCACTCCTTGGTTTATACCCAAAGGACTTAAAATCAGCATACTACAGTGATGCAGCCACATCAATGTTCAAAGCTACTCAATTCACAATAACTAGATTGTGGAACCAACCTATCTGCCCTTCGATTGATGAATGGATAAAGAAACTGTGGTATATATACATAACGGAATATAACTCAGTCATAAAGAAGAACACAATTATGGCATTTGCTGGTAAATGGGTGGAGTTGGAGAATATCATGCTAAGTGAAATAAGTCAAGCCCCCAAAACCAAAGGCCAAATGTTTTCTTTGATAAATGGATGATGATACATAACAGGGGGTGGGGAGAGGTGGTGGTGGGGGGACAAGAGAAGAAAGGAAGAACTTTGGATGATGTAGAGGAAAATGGGACGGGAGAAGGTGGAGGAAGGAAAGCTAATACACTGAGACAGACAATATTACCCTATGTATATGTAAGATTACATGAGTCGTGTGAATCTACATTGTATATAACCATAGAAATGAAAAGTTGTACCCCATTTTTGTACAAAAAACATAAATTAATTAAGGAAAAGAGTAGCAGAATAATTCTAGTGTCAATTTGGATGTCTGTGAGGAAGCAGGAGAGCAAGTTAGGATCCATATAAGTGTTTTAAAATTTAGGCAAAAAAAAAATTGGGGTGAGGAAGTAGCAGTTGAGATGAATGGAGTGGTGGGACTCACGTGGGTGACTCAGATGTGTCCTTTCAGCAGTCACTCACCTGCAGATGACAGAGTCCAGGTTTGGGGGAACAGATTGCTTGGTTACAAGAAACCATCAATAACTATTTCCGTGATCATCTCATCTTGGCCCAGACCCCATTCCAGCCAAGTTATTAATACACACATTATTCTTCTTAAAGAAATAGAGAAATGCATTCCAGATTGCCAAAGAAAGGAATTCCCCATGATTTATGCCGAAATGTTCCTAGAACTTTTTTTGTTTCATCATCCATCTTCAAGAAATACTAAAGACAAATATTTCATGAATCCAGAGTTACCTCTGGTCAGCATCTGGAGATGATCTTGAGAATACAAATCTGTTATCATTTTTCACCACAGGACTCAACTGTCAGAACATGTAATAAACATAACCAGCCAGAGGGCTGGAGAGAGCACAGTTAACCGCTGTAGCAGGAGGCAGTAGAAATGAGGGTGTGTTTGTCCATCCTTCCCCCAGCCTGCATTTCATAAACCCACTGCTGTCTTCCTTACAAATGTTTAATGCTCATTGAAGATCTTTCTAGTGCTGATTCTCTCCAAGGGTGCAGTTTCACTGGCCATCATGGGAGAAGCAACTTGGTACAGTACATGGGGTCTCTAGAGGCCCTGAAGCTGGTCAGAGCTGAGGCTGATTCTTCGTTCTGCACAGTATGGTTGTGTGATCTGAACATTTCTTAACCTTTATGTACACTCTTTCTACCTTTGTAAAATGGACTTCTTTACAAATGGTAATGCACATGAAACTATTACCATACCCTAAAGAAAAGAGGTTTCTGAAACTATTATTATAAAATCATTCTCACATAACTGCTCACATTGACCAGATGGCTTAAAGAAATAGACAGAAAATACCTATCATTGGAAAGATGGTGGGACAACTGGAGTTCCCACCCACTGCTGATTTGAGCGTAACACTTGCACGACCCTCTTTGGCACTACCTGCTAAGCTGAAGACATCCAAGAAGGTAGCAATTCCACTTCTAGGTATGCACCCACGATAACGGCTTGCATGTGTTCACCAAAAACATCAACTACCATTTTCAAAGCAGCATTTCTATAATAGCATGCAACTGGAAACCACCCAAATGTGCAAAGATGGTATAGTGCAGGTGTCAGCAAGCATTTTCTTTAGAAAGCCAGATAGTAAATATTTTAGACTTTGCAGGCCAAGAGGCAAAAATCAAATCATGATTGCATCACTGCTATTTCTGGTTCCCTGAGCAGACTGCAAAGCAAAGCAGCACTGCATATGGTCTCTGTTGGAACGACTTCACTCTGCCATTGCAATGTGAATCAACCATAGATAATATGAAAATGAATGTGTGGTATGTTCCAATAAAATGTTATTTATGAACACTGAAATTTAAATTTCATATAATTTTCATATGCCATGAAATATCCTTTTGATTTTTAATAGCATTTAAAAATGTGCAAAACTTTCTTAACTTGTAGGCTTCACAGAAAAAGGAAATGGAAGACCATACTTTCAAGGGATCATTTCTATAGCTCGTTACTAGAGAAACAGGAAGTGGGACAGATTTGGATCACATACTGTAGTTTGCCAAGCCCTGGTGTAGTAGATTCATGAATTGTACATCTACACAAGGAAGTACTATACAACAATAGAAATGAAAAACAAGTGCACACAATCACATGGTGAATCTTGTGAACATAATATCCAGTGAAAGAAGCCCAATATAAAAAGTGCTAGATTCCATTTACACAATTTAAAAAACAGGTGGAATTGATACGCATTTAGAAGTCAGTAGAGTGGTGCCTGAGTTGGGGGTGGGGGTGGGAGAAGGGGTTGACAGCCAGGGAAACAAAGGGAATTCTGGGATGATGTGTTTTCTTCATTTGTCCAGTTTGTGCAAGTTCAACCAGATGTATACCTTCCTCTGTGCATGTTATCCTCCAAGAAACACTGATGACCCCCAAGGCATCCTCCTCCTCTAGTGCAGGCCTTCTCCACCTCTCTGACCAGCAGGTGTCCAGGTGTTCTTCTCCACCTTTGCTTAGGATTTCCAGAGACTCTGAAACACCAATCTGTCCCTGGTGTTCCAGTACCAGAACCCCTGTGGTGTAGCCTGGAGTGCTGTCCTTACAAATGAGGGCCTGAGGTGGACTTCACTGTATGTCAGTCATGTGGCTGTGGGAAAGCACTTAGTCCTTCTGAATTTTCTTTTGTCACCTGCAAAATGGGGAAATGATTTCTTCTTTCTAGACTTGGTATAACGATTACCCTTGATAATGAGGAATTGCTCTGTTAGGCCTTGTACTTCTAGAAAAATGGTCACCATCTATACAGTCCTTGCTTATTGACCCATTGTAATCAAATTTAAACATATCCATCTTCTTTTTTTCTCTACTGCTACTGTTTGGGGAGATGGGGTGGCATAGTGGTTAGGAACAAAGCCTCTTGGTGACAATCTTGCCTATTCACTTGCACTGTAGTTTCTGTGCCTCAGTTTCCTTATAGTGACCTCATATTGTGCTTTCAAGAACTAGTGGTAGCCAACTGCCAGATGACCCTGATGATTGTGCCTCTTGGTAGTCACATCGTCCTCCCGTACTGTGCCAGGGCTGGTGTGTGTGACCACAGCGTATGGTGTCCTATAGGGATTTTAGCAGTGGTTTGGGGGCATGAAGGCAGTCCACTTTGCAGATTAGGCTAGGAAGAACTCAGTTTTCACCCTGGGTGATATCTCTTTCTTGAATCTCTTGCTTTGGGGGAATCCAGGGGGCCAGGCAATCCTAGAGAGAGAGAGGTACACAGGTAAGGAACTGAGTCCCATAGGTCACCACATGTGTGATCTTGGACATAGAATCTCCAGCCCCAGGTAAGTTTTTAAATTATTGCAACCTTGACTATCAGCTTGTCTATGACCTCATGGAATCATGGATCCAGCAAGGACTCCCAAATTTCTGACCCTCGAGAACCATTCAATGATAAATGACCTTAAAGCAATTAACAATGTCTGACATGTGCTAGGCATGCAATAAAAGATTAGCTATTATTGTCATTTTTCCCCCCAAAACTGGCACTTCCACATCTGAAAAGCTCAGTTTAGTTCCTCTATTGACCCTGGGGAACAGTGTCAGTGGATAGAACATGGGCAGTTTCCCTCCCCTTTCCTGGTCCTCATGAGGACAAAGCATTAGCTTCTGGGGGACACTGACCTCAGTGTGTGGCTGGGAGCCCTTATAGAAATAGTCCCTCCCCCTACAACATCTTCCTCAAGGGATCCCTCCAGGCTCTGTCCCCTAGACAATGATGTTGCCCTCCGACCTTTTCTTACACATCCTATTTCTCAGGAGTCTTCTTGATTTCTTAGTATCTTCGGACACAGAGGTGATTCAGATTCTCCTCCTTTTGGGACATGGACTTTGCTTCCTTTCACTGTGGGCTTCACAGCTGTAAGTTGGCCATTGAGAAAATTGGTCCTTGTGGCAGCAGAGCTTGAGATGGAGTTAGGACTGTGAAGGCTACATGGAGGGTGAGGTCCATGGAGGTAACAGGAAACAAAGTGGGAATGGGCTGAGAGAGCCTCCAGATTTTGATGTCTAACACCTGTGAAAGAAAAAGAGGGAAGAAGCAAGATTGGGTTGGGTCAGCATGGGACCATGATGCAGGTGCAGAGGAAGGATAGCTGGAAAGGGGAGTCCCGAATGAAGCTGAAATGGCCAGTCCTGTGCTTCTGCTGTGGTCAGTCATCAGCAACGGGCTCCCTGGGAATTGTGGGGGCTCAGTCAAAAAGCCGAGGTGGGTCCTAAAGATGCTGAGAGCTGGAGGCTGTAGACTCACTACACTCCTTGCAAATGAACAGTGTGCTCTTTTTGAAAGGAGGGCTGAGCATGAGCCTGCCCTTGCTGCTCTAGCCATCTTGCTTACCTGGCCTCTTGGAACTCCACCTGGCGTCAAATATGCAGGCTTCTAGCTTTACTTACCAACTGAGATCTGGCGGATCCTGGGTTATCTCAGGTAAGAATAAAGAAGGGGAATAGAGTGTCAATTTGAAGAAAGAAGGGACTTAGAAGTGAGATGAGAATTAATTATCTCAATGACAACCTTAGGGGACACAAAAGGGGGGGTTGGTAGTAATTAATCATGGTATTTTCACTGAGCAAGTACTATCTGCTGTGAACTTTGCTGCAGGAATCCTAGAACTATAGCATCATAACTCTGGAAAGAGTTTGAGTGCCCAGCTAAGGGTCTCTCACAGAGCAGGACTCCCTTCTAGAACACCCACATCAGTAAATTCGCCACCTCTTATATACATCCAGAATGGCAAATTAACCACATGAGCTATTTCCCTGGTTGTTGGGCAGTTCTAGTTAACAGAATCTTTCCTCTTCATTTGAAATGCCCCACCTCTTTTCATTTCTGAAGTCACTTTGATAAGATGCCTTGTTCTCTCCTTTGTTAATCCTTTGAGTGGTTGACGATAGTTGTCTTTGTTCCTGAATATGATTGGGAGGAGAAGGTATTGGAGCCTGATTCCCCAACTCAAAAACAGCAGGGTCTGATTACCACTGATCACTAGGGTTCTTTTCTGATCCGAAAGTCGATGGAGCCATGAAAATTTCATGGAATAATTCTCGAAAGAAAAGAGAACTCCATATAAATTAAAGACAATGCTCTTACTCTGAAGTGTTTGTTGTACATTTCCTCTGGAGCACACTGGGACTCAGGAATAGTGGGACCATCTGCTGAGCCATTGCCCATTTATGCTGAAATAAAACAGGCTTTTACTAATTAGAAGCATGCTCATGATGAAATAATATAATCTCTCCAGTGCTTCACCGCCATTAACAATTCCTGATGTTGATTGGACATGTTAATACAAATCCCAGTTTCCATCAGGAAAAAAATAAAATAAAATAAAACAGGCATCCTGGTCCTTAGCACAACACTGAAAGCTTCCCTTAAGGACTCATGCACTAGATATTACTCCCTGTGTGCTGGCCTCCACGACAGGTATTTTCACATATATTACTTCACTTTATTTGATCTATGAGGTAGATTTTTTTAATCTCCACTTTCCAAATGAGGAAATTTGAGCCTTGGAGAAATCAAGTGGCTTATTCATGCTGTAAGTGGATACACTAGAACCTCTTAATGTGAAGACCAGTACTCTGTTCATTGGACTACAAACAAGAAAAGCTCTTCACCCAACCCTTTCTTGTGTGTGTGGAATGTACATCTCTCCCATTTTGAGTTACCCTTGAAGTAGACCCTGAAATAAGGATATAGGTGAATGGAGTTTATTTAAGAGAATAAGGAAACTCCAAAAGATAAATGCCCAAGTGAGTCAGGGAAGGGAAGGTAGCCAATAAATTGTGCATGATTGAACCCCTGTAGGCAAGTGAAGCTAACATCTGCTGGGGAAACAACCCCGGAAGAGAAGGGGCTGCAGGATTTACAAGCTGTCGCTCAGTGGTTGTAAGAAAACTTTGGCCCCTGCAGTCTTCTTCCAGCAGATGTTAATCCCTGGCACTAACAACCTCCCACCCAGGTAGGCAGAAAATGCCCAACTGCCTGAGGCAGAGATTCTGAAGTTGGCAATTGGAGTTTGGATTGGTCTATGAGAAGTGAAGAGCAAGGGGCTTGGGTAGATCCCTGACAGCGCCCGTGTGGTGACTAGGAGCCCAACACTAGGCCATCTGTCCACAAGCATGCTGACTTCCTACTGTGTGGGATGACACAACACAGATATGGAACTGCTTTCATATGGCTCATTATCCAGGGAGTAGGGTGCAATTAAGTTTTTCTAAATAAATACAAAACAATTAGAATGTGCTACGCGTTGGCTAGGAGAAGCTATGAATTCAACTCAAATAACCTTCATTAACAAAAACCAAACAACTCTTATTCAGTCTTACTCTTTGTTCCCTTTTACTTCGGGCTTTATTTCTTCTCTCCTTGTCAGAGCCAAACTCCTAAAAGAATGTTTAGTCTGTCTCCCATAGTACAAGATGAGACCTTCTGAGGATCGGACTGCTTTTTCCTATCTTTAATTGTATTATATAATATTTGACACATAACAAAAACTATGTGGACTCTGGGCCAGCAAGGATGGAGTATTCTCACACTTCTGCTGATTACAACTAAAAAACTTGGAAAAACATATACACACTCACACAAAATAACTACTTAAGGACTCTGAATGTGAATGGCAGGCATTCACCTAGGAGGAAAGTCCACTCCTGAATGATGCTCCACAACAGGAGTGAGTTTCACATTTTTTTTCCCATCTAGCTTAGTCTGGGTCAACTGCACCCCCAACTGGAAGGTGGGGGTGTAAATAACGAAAACTCTGGAAGAAACCTCCCACTTGCCTGCTCTGGGAATAGAGACGCTGATAACTGGAGGATATGGTGGGTTTGGTGGGAAATCATTGTGGGTTTTTGTTTGTGCTTCTTTTCCTTTCTTTCTTTCTCCCACCCCAGCCTTTCTCTGGAATCAGCCCTAGTTGGGAAACCCTGTGGCAGTGGTGATGGCTGTGGTGTGGGCATCCCCAAGAGACACCATGTTTTTCTGACCTAATGAATTGGGAAAGGACCCTATTGGACTGAAGAATGCAGGGATATTCTTGTTTCATTCTTTTTTTTAAAAAAATTTATTCTTCCACATTTCTTTTCTCAAAGCCCTTTGCTGAATGGTGGGCTCATTTCTATGGAATTATTCATCAGTACAGGAAGGGAGGATAAAATTCTGAGATGAACCCCAACTTTTTAGCCAGAGGAATTAGGAAAAGAGTTCTCCTGTTTTCCTGGGAACCCAAGAGTGAAATGCTTGTGTATGGATCAAGCTTCAAAAAACAGCACAGTACAGGCTACAAACACTGAATGGAACATTGGAACCACCATCCACAGACAGGGAGACACTTCTGGTGTCAACCAACTGGGTTGATTACCTGCTGAAACAGCAATGACCTCAATGACAACAGCCAGTCAACATGAGTAGACCATACTATAGAAGTTTAATAAGATCAAAAGCCTCACAAAAAAATAATTCAAAATGTTCAGGCTGTAATTCTTCACATGCAAAGGACCAGGAGAATTTGCTCTGTTCTTAAGGAAGAAAACATAAATAGTTATCAGCTCTGAGATGATCCAGATAGTGGGATGATCAGACTTAGACTTTAAAGTAGCTGTTAGATCTGCTCTCCACGTGGTAAGAGTGAATGTCCTTGAAATCAACAAATGGATGCTCTCAGAGAGAAATCAAAGTGATTTTTAGAAAGTCAAATTGAGATGTTAGAACTGGAATATTCAATCACAGAAATAAAAAAAAATCACAGGTGTGGAATGTAGTGAATAGAGGAAAGTCAGTGAATTTGAAGATGACTTAATAGAAATTATCCAGCTAGAACTATAGAGAAAGGGAGGTATAGTTTTTTGTTAAATGAAAAGATCCTCAGGAACCTATGGGACACAAAAAATATGAATAATACAGCTATGAGGTGAAATAGTGAAATGAATACCTTAGAGTCCATCACCAAACTGAAGGGGCAAATGGCAGCCAGGACTCCAGCTGCCTCTGGGCTCTTCCCCTCTCCCGGAGTCACCTGCTTCTCAGAGAAACTCTCCTTGAATTTTATACTTATCAGTCTCTTTTTCCATAGTTTTCCCCTCACTGTTTATTCTCCAAACAATATATTTCAAAATATGTAATATAATATGAAAGTTACTTTGCAGCTTAATGTGTAAGATTTGGCTGTGGAGAATATAGCTAGAGTAGATGTCTTTTCATTACCCTCAAATATTTGTGTAACAAGGCCACAACTTAAATGTCATTTTCCTGGAGATCAATATTATGTTTATTCCAGTTTTATTTGTTCACTTATTTTGCTGTAGCAATCAATGTTGTTATGACACTTTTTAAAAACATATTTCTCAATACACATTGCTATTATTTTTCTAGGGAGAAATCTTTAGCAACGGAGCTTCTGGGTCAGAAAATATGTGAATCTTTAATTTTATAAAATAATGCCAACTAAACATCATACTTATTTACATTCACTTTCCCTCACCTCTTCACCAATGAATATTAGATAACAATTTTTTTAGTGGGGTATGTAAAAAATCATGTCATGATTTTCTTTGCAACCACGTGGAGCATAATTTCAAAAGTTTATCCACCTAGGTGTGTTTTTTTTTGCTTTTGTTTATTTTTTTTTTGGTGAAGTGCAAATTCATATCTTTTTCCCATTTTTCTTTTGAGTTATTTGACTTTTCTCATTAATTTGTAGCAGTTATTTTGATATTCTGTACATGAATCTTTCATCACTTAAAGTGCTAAAAGTATTTTTCTCCTAGTAAGTAACTTGTTTTTTCATTTTCTTTGTGGTTTATGAATAGAAGTCTTCAATTTCAATGTCGTTGGGAGTATCATTTTTCTTGGGGGTTAGGAGTTGGTTTTTATTTTGATATCATTTTATTTCATTTCTTATTAACATGCACTAATTGTACATATGCATATGGTTTAGTGTGGTATTTTCACACATGAATACAGCACATGACACTGCCAGTTATCAGTGATGAGTTGTTTGGCTTCCTCAAATGTCCAAGTTTGAACATTACAGAGGTACACCAAGTCAAGCATATGAAGCAGGTTTTATATAAAGGTAGCTACACAGACGTCTCCTGGGAGGGAGAATCAGGCCATGGCTGGTGTTCTGGTATCCCAAGAACTGAGCATGCCCTGCCCTTTTATAGATTAGAGTCTCCTTTGCTCTCTCCCCCCTTATCTTTCTCCTTCCTGCCTACGTGACTAGGCCCACAAAATGCTGGTGAGATGGCAAAAAGGTAAGAAGCAGATGAGCAGGGGGAAGGGCCAAAGGGAGTGATTCAGGCAGGTAGGGGCCCAGGGGCACTAATTAGCAACTCCCTGCGTGCAGTCTTTCGGGTGGGGTAGTGTAGGCAGGTAACCTTGGTGATCAAAAGGGCTCTGGAGACACTGACATTCCAATCTCCCAGGGGCAGTCTCCAACTTCCCAGACTCAGATGAGTTCCATTCCTCCATTCAACCTGATAACCTATAATTTTGTCTTCACACACACTGATCAAATCCAACCTCCCTCTATCCACCATCGCCTCCCATTAAACCCCCTTCCCAACCTCTAGTAATCAATACTCTACAAACAGAGCAACTATGTTTTAGTTTCCACATGTGAAAGAGTATATGTAGTACTTGTGTTTCTGTGTCTGACTTATTTTACTAACATAATGTCCTCTGGTTTCATTCATTTTGTTGTGAATGATATGATTTCATTTTTTATAGCTGAATAATATTTCACTGTGTATGCATACCACATTTTCTTTATCCATTCATCTGTTGGTGGACCCTAGGCTGATTCCATATCTTGGTTATTGTGACTATTGCTACAGTAAACTTGGTGTGCAGGTATCTCTTTGATATGCTGATTTTGTTTCCTTTGGATATATATGCAGAAGTGAGATAGCTGGGTCTTAGGTAAGATCTATTTTTTAGTACTCTTAGAATTTAGTATATTGTTTTCCATAATGACTGTATTAACTTACATTTCTACCAACAGTGTTTGAGTCCTTTTTTCTTCACTCCCTTACAAGCATTTGTCTTTTATTTTTTGTTTGTTTTTTTATAATAGCCATTTTAACTGGGGCGAGATGATATCTGCTTATGCTTTTGAATTGTATTTCCCTAATGGCTAATGATATAGAGCATTTTCATATATTTGCTATTTATATTTCTTCTTTCAAGAAATGTCTATTCAGGTCATTTGTGCAGTTTGTAATTGGGTTACTTGTTTTTTCCTTGTTAAGTTTTTAAAGTTCTTCATGTATTATGGACCACTTTTCTATGTTAGCATTTGTGCCTTACTTAAGAAATATTTTCACCCCATTATCATAAAGATAGTCTTCTATGTAATCTATAAATTTTAGTTTCCCTGTCTAATAATCTTTAATCCATTTGGGAATGATATACATATATGATGTGTATGAAGGATCCAGTTTTATTTCTGTCTGTGTGCATATCCAATTGCCCTAATATCATTTAATGAATAAATCCTCTTTTCTCAAATAATCTGCAATGCTCCTCTGTCAGATGACAGCGTTTGATAGATGTGGAGGTCTATTGCAGAGATCTCTACTCTATAGTTGATTTATTTGTATGCCTCCATCAACACTATACTACCTTATTTAATAAGCTTTAGGATGAGTCTTAATGTCTGGTAGAGAATAATCTCCCACTTCGGGATATCTTGGCTATTATTTGGCCTTTACCCTTCCCTACGTAATTGAGACTCAGGAAGTCAGGTTCCTCAGAATAACATTGTGGGAGGAAATGGAATTGTGTTACCTATAGATCAATTTGAAGAGGATTCACATATTTATGATAGTCTATGAATGTAGTATGTCTCTCCATTAATTGAAGTCCATATTTTAAAATTATGTTTTCTAGATATTTGGCCTTTTTGTTGTTTTTGTGATTCTGTATACTATTCTGTAGATTTACAGGAATTCATTTTTATGCATTGATCTTATAAGCAACCATGTTTTAAAATTATCTATTTCCAGTCATCCATAGATTTTGGATGGATCTATGGATTTCTAGTCATTCATAGATCTGGTCATCCATAGATTTTTAGACTTTCTATAGATAGCTATATAATTTTCAAATATGATAGTTTTCAAATATGTCATTTTTCTGTAGTTCTAATTATTTTTTTCTCCCCCTTGTGTGTTGTCCCTAGGAACCATATCCTGGGTTTTAGAGATCTGCAGGAATCTCTAATGTCTTAAAGTAAAAGAAAGAATAAGAAAAATTGTGGGAGCTGCATGTGTTCTTCTTCATCTAGGAGAATAAGAAGGTCATTTTCATTTAAAATATTTGAAGGGGAAAATGTGAAAAAACAAAGTTGTGCTTTGATTAGGATATAAATCATGCTTGTTCAACATATTAATTGCTCTCTAATTAATATAAGTAGTCTCTAATCATATTGTCTCTAATAATTATCAACTAGGTGTCATTCTTCCCATTTTATTGATGAAGAAATTGAGACTAAGCAATGGCATCCATATTGCCTGAGATCACAGCTCTCTATAGTACAGGAGCTGCAATTTGAGCCCAGTTTTGTGTAGATTGTGACAGTGCCCCAGTCTCACTCAGAACTTGAGGTGAGTGGAGGAAGAGGCAAAGAATATCCCTGGATTTCTATCTGAAACAGTGGAGTGCACTATGAATACACTGGATGAGTCTCTGGGTTTATGGAGGGGCTGGAGCAAATGGGTCTGATTTTGACATGTTTCTCTTTCAAGTTGATCCCATTTCTCTCTCTTGGTCTAGTTTGCAGATGAGTAAATTCTCTTTATTAAAATATGGAGAAAAACCACTATCTTGGAAATGCCTTAGCAGCTTGAGGGAAGAGCACAGCCTCCTTTCACTATATGGTAGCCTGAGCTTGTGGACAGCTGTTCATCTGTGTTCTTTTGAGCCAGCCAAGAACAGCCACTAACTGTCAGTCATCAGAGATATGACAGCTATCCTAGTTCAAAGCCCGCAGCTATGGAATTCACTGTCATAGCAAATTTAAATAAATCTACATCTCCATTTTTTATAAACTCATATTTTTTGCTTTGGGGAAAGGGTGGTAGGAAGCCCTGTTAACAGTTCCATCAAAACAAAACAAGAGTTTGCCCCTCAGTAAAACCTGGATGTGTCTACTATTGAACAACTATAGCTTTGTAATGAATGATCAATCATGTGATTAAAAAAAACAAAAACAAAAACAAAAAAACCAAAATAACACCAAAGGGGGAAAAAAATAAAGAAAAATAAAAAAGGAGAAAAATTGCTTATTCAGTCCCCCTAGAAACTGTTTTGTGAATCTTGTCTTTACAGGAGTATAAATCTGTAACAGAGTCGTTTTAAGATTCTCAGGCAATTAAAACCATCATTCTTTCCAATATGCAGTGGACATCAGCTGCATTGATCAACAAGCCAGCTATAAACAGATGACACTCTCAAACTGGACTACTGGAAGATAGTTTTGTAAAAGATCTGTTCACAAAGATGTAATAATGGAGTAGGAGAACAAGGATGATGAATTGTTCTGTGGCTACTAACAACAGGGAATGACTAAAGCTTTAGGTTAGAAACCTTAAGGAGAGGAGGTGGCTACCAGACTTGGAGGATAGTCTTAAGACAAGGCACCTGATAGGACATGTGGTCTTCAAATTAAGGACACTGTGAACCTAAGGTGATGCCAAGGAGAAAGCCAAGAGAAGAGATGCCTGGCCTCACATTTTTCCACCCTCCAATTTCCTGCCATGTTTGGCTGAACCTAAGGAAACCATTGAATATGGGAGCCTATGGATGTGGTTGCCAAGGTCAATGTTGGGGAGCACTGAGCAAGGTGGAAGATGGTGGAGAGTGGACCTAATGGTCCACTTGGAAGAAATGTCCACTGCTTTTGCTCTCCAGCATTCTCTGTTGTCTTTGTCAAGTAAAAGATGGATGTCCTCAACATAGAACACCCAAAAATCTCTTCAGATACCATAATATCACATGGGGGTCTCAAACTGGCTATATCTCACCCCAAAACCTACAATGCTAGCTATTACTTAATACAAAGTGGTAGGTGGAAATGAGGATGGATAAGAAAAAATAAAATATTCCAAGTAACATCATTTCCCTCCTAATCATGAGATAAATTAATCTAACTGCCTTCTTCCTCTACACTTTCATATTTTCCTTACTCCTGCCAACTGTAAGTCATTCTTTACCTATTGAAGTAACTAAATTTTGATTCCTGGGATATCTGAGTCCCTGAAGATTTTGTTTTGGGTTTCCCTAGTTTTCCACTGGGCAGGACTATTGCCAGAGAGAGCAAGCAGTACCCCAGTGAATTCCCTGAGCTCCAGAGAGTTCTATCCACCATCATAATGTAGCAGCATGCTGGTTTCCATCTAGTACTTGTAGTCAAACCCTCTTTCTGGGATAGTGAAACCTTTCTTTCCCTGTTGGCATAGTAGCATGAGAAGCCCAATGTATGAAGGAGGGGCAGTCTCAACAGAAATAGTACCTTTTTTCTGATGGGGATAATTCTCCCTTGGGACATGTAGAATCCAAACCTTTGGAGCCCAGTGTAATGGTTTGGAAAGCAAAAATTTCTCCACAGGATTCTATCTCCTCCCTGGAGCCCAAAGTGGGCCTTCATTAGAGTCATTTTATTAAGCCAACAATAGCTGAGTGATGGGGTACATGTTAAGACTAGCACCTTCTATAGATGGGAACCCATTCTCATGCTTTCTTTTCTATGAAACATTTTCATTAGCTGGTACCAAAGTTTCCATGATAACAGTAGACAGGACATCAGTAAGGCCACAAAAGATAGAGCTCTCTTAAGCATGCAGGCAGAGAAGGAAAATCTTTACATGTAATAAACATTAATCGGGCTGGGGATATAGCACAGTTGGTAAAGTGCTTGCCTTGCAAGCACAAGGCCCTGTGTTCAATCCCCAGCACCGCAAAAAAATAAATAAATAAATAAACAAACATTAATCTAGGTAGATTAAATAATGTCCATGCTGTAATGTAATGGGTTCAGAATAATCAATCTGAAATTGAATGACCAGAAGATTCCCCCAGAAATAATGCCACATTAGGAGCTCAGCAATGACTGTTAACTGTCACATTAGGAGTACCATATTAGGAACTCAGCTGTTGTCAGGTTGAAGATTCAGCAGTGACAGATTAACTATTAGTGAAATCATTTATCCAGAAATGATATACATTCCAGGTGGCAAAACAAAGTGACCTGTGAAGTTGAAGTTACACCAAATTAAAATGAATTTGAGTAAGAATCAACTTGTCTTTTAACATACACACACACACACACACTTTTTTTTTTTTAGCATCAACTATATGGTGGTTCATACTGTGTGTAGGGTAGGGATTAGAGGAAAACTTTACAAATTCTGATTTTTAGGAACAAAAAAGCAAACAGTGTCCTCTAAAATGAGATAGTTGCACTCCTTCATATATGTGCTGACACTGACTCCCTTAACAAGGCCCCCAAAATACAAGGAATAAAACCAAGAATTAGTAAGTGGGATGCCATTAAACTAAAAAGCTTCTGGATCGATAAGGAAATGATTAAGAACATAAAGAGAGAACCTAAAAAATGGGAGAAAATCTTGGCCAGCTACCTGTCTTATGGGGGTTTAATATTCAGCATAGCATATACAAAGAACTCAAAAAACTTAACACCACAGTAAATAAATGAAATAAACCAATCAACACATGGGCAAAAGAACTAAACAGAAACTTTTCAATAGACTAAACACAAAAGCCAATAATTATATGAAAAAAATGTTCAATATCTCTAGCAGTCAGGGAAATACAAATCAAAACTATACCAAGATTTCATCTCACTCCAGTCAGAATGGCAATGATCAAGAATATGAACAACAATAAATGCTGGCAAGGTTGCAAGGAGAAGGGAACACTTTTACTTGGTGGGACTTCAGACTGTACACCACTCTGGAAAGCAGTATGGAGATTCTTCAAAAAAACAAGGAATGAAACCTCCATATGACCCAGCTATCCCACTCCTGGGTATTTTCCCAAAAGATCTAAACTCAGAATACTACAGCAATACAACCACCTCAATGTTTATAGCACCACAATTCACAATAGCTAAACAATGGAGTCAACCCAGGTGCCCATCTATAGATGAATGCATTGAAATTATGGTATATATGTATACAATGGAGTTCTACTAAGCCATAAAAAAGAATGAAATTGTGGTATTTGCTGGTAAATGGGTAGAAATGGAGAATATCATGCTAAGTGAAATTAGCCAACTAATAAACTCATAAACTCAAAGGTCAAGTGTTTTCTCTCATATGAAGATGCTAGAGTAAAATAACGAAAAGGGTGAGGGAAGGATACTATTACACAGAGAACAAATCAAATGCAAATTAATAGATAAGTTAAAAGAAGTCTAGTAGAGTAGAGGAAGGAGGAAGGAGAAGGCGAGGGGGGAGAGAGGATAGGAAAGAAAAGGGGGAAGTAAAAACGGGGAATTCTGAACCAAAATCGATTTCCATGCATGAATGAGTTTGTTGGGATAAACCCAACTACTATGTATAACCATAAAGCTCTAACAAAAAATGAATAAATATGTGATAGTTGTTACAAATTTGATATGCACAAATTGTTATAAGAAAAAAATTGATTATGCCTGGTGGACTAAGGGAAGTCTTAAGCCAAGGAATAAATAACAAATATCAATAAGGTAGTATAAAAGGAGATAAGGAGAAGGATAGCATTTCGGTAAGAGATAAGATTTTTTATAGTATCAGTGAGGTGTAAGTGTGAGGATCCTTCCATTCTAATAACTCTAAAAGTATTAGCTTGGTTATAGCATTGGGTTCTATGGTTCTACAGGAGAAAACTGGAAAAGTACATGTGAAACCATGGGAAGACCTTGATTGTGGAAGTGTAGCCTATGAAAGACTGTGCTAGCTGCTAATAGTTTTGTCTTTACACAGCAGCAGGAAACCAATAAGAGTTTTGGGAAAGGCAAGAACTTGCTCAATCTAGTGTGTTAGAAAGTTCATCCTGTAGAGGATGGATCCATGTAGTATGTATTACGCCAATAGGAACTTCATACAGAGGGACGGAACAATGACAGTGACCTGATTCAGATATTCACAAGGGTGTTGAAAAGAAGAGGTACAGAAGAAAGACATATTTAAGAGAAGATACCCTTGTGACCTGGAAAATGATTAGATGAAGGGTGAAGGAAAATAAGCAGACTCTTCAATGTCTCCTAATGTTAGTGCTTCAATGGTTGGTTGGGTGATGATGCTATTGATACAGAGAGGGAATAAAGGAGACTAGGCTTTGTAGAAAAATTTAAAGTTAATTCAAATAAAATTTGTTCAATTCCTACATGTGATGGAAATAATGTCCTGCAGAGTTTGGGTTGGTGTTTTTAAAGGCATTTGAAAATGCCTTAGTGGTATGGGTCTGGAACACAGGATGGAGTTCAGAACTGAAGCCATAGATGACAAAGTCAGGTGCATTGTAGTAGCAGGTGAAATAGTGAAAGAGGATGAATCCTCTGGTAACAGTGGGCAGAGCAAGAAGTCCTTGTCCCCCTCCCCTGCACTTTCACCATCATAGGACAATGTATTTATATGCTAGTCCCTGGCTATATAGAACAAAGATTGGTATATAGAATGTACTAAACAAAGTTTATTAAATAAGGAGTGG